>JAVYIG010008871.1:0-84413 GCA_035222895.1 Strongylocentrotus droebachiensis | reverse complement strand
GACATTTTTTTTGTTTGGTCGTCGAAAATTTAAAAATTTGCACCCCCCCCCCCCCCCTTGAGCGCCAGGGGGGGGGGCCAACCTCCAAAAAAGGTAAAAAATCACGTGTTTTTACATGATTTTTTTTCTCAAGGAGTGGGGGGGGGGCGGGCCCCCGGCCCCCCCCCACCCCCTGGATCCGCCACTGGTGAGATCATCTGATTGTTGTTGTTGTTGTTTTAGTCTTAAGGGCGTGTTTCATTCAATTATGAATATTTACGCCGAATTCTAGTTTTTTAATAATTTTAAATGGAAGCATAAAAGGAGGGGAAAAAAAACGACGCTGTTCAATTTTTCGCAATTTGCGGAGATTCCAGACAGGCTGTCAACATAAAATCATTTGACCGTTTTGTGCGTATTTTCTGGCCAGCCCGGTTCGGTACATTGAACCCCCCCCCCCCCCCCCCCCCCCACCCCCTGGATCCGCCACTGGTGAGATCATCTGATTGTTGTTGTTGTTGTTTTAGTCTTAAGGGCGTGTTTCATTCAATTATGAATATTTTACGCCGAATTCTAGTTTTTTAATAATTTTAAATGGAAGCATAAAAGGAGGGGAAAAAAAACGACGCTGTTCAATTTTTCGCAATTTGCGGAGATTCCAGACAGGCTGTCAACATAAAATCATTTGACCGTTTTGTGCGTATTTTCTGGCCAGCCCGGTTCGGTACCCTGAACGGGTGGTGAACAGGGGCGGGTTCCTAGAAACCGTCATAAGTCTAACTTCTTGACTATCCCATTGAAACGTGTGTTATAGAATTAACACGGGTTTCAATGGCATAGTCAAGAAGTTAGACTTATGACGGTTTCTAGGAACCCGCCCTGGCTTCTCGGCTTGCATGTTCATTTAGTCGTGCATCCAGTCAGCCTTATCAATTTATTGTTCAAGTTTAGGTCAATAACATTATTCCAAAGTTGCATACGGGCTTAGAATACTTATTAAAAAGTTTATTGTAAGTTGCCATTTCATTTCCAGTGAGTCATTTTTTGTGTGCCTTTCTGGAAGAAAAAAATTAAAAAATGACGCATACAACTTAGGCTAGTAGTAGGAAGCTGCATGTAGCAGACTGTTCTAAAGAAATAGATCTAGAATCTAGATGACAAAACTCTGTATAGATTTCGAGGATAGAAAATGTCCTGCTAGCAATGATTAGCATCATGCTCCTGGCCCTGGCCCTGCAAGTGTTATTGAGTTGACGAACTGAAACCAAGACATTAGATTAAGGAATAACAGCGTATTCAACTGTGTCTTTGAGATATTTTGCAGGCGGCCGCGGTAACCACTGACTGAGCAGTAGTTCACGGGAACCCTAGCCGCCTGGACGCCAGCAGAGAAGCGCACTACGACTGGTATTGCTTATGGTTGGAGATCATCGACATCGTGATCGTGCAGCGCATCGTCTGTAAAGTGTAAATATAGTGAATTTGATTGTATGAATAGATAATTAAATAATAGATATAAAATAATAAATATTAAATAATGAAGGTCACCTAGAAGTCTATGTAGATACAGGTCTAGGCTAACTCAACTGAGCTGAGTAGACCTAGTCTACTCAGCTCCGGTGTGGAGATACCCCACTAAAACTAGACCGAATTTTCCGTCTCTTTCGTTCGTTTATAGCCTCTTATTGGGGTAGGGTCGGCCGGCTCTCTCTTTAGAGACGGAAGCCGTCTATACACATGTCCTTGCTAATGCCACGACCAGTTCTGGTCGTAGCGTTTTGCCCCCAAAATCCCCCAAAATGTCATTTTACCTCATGCATTGATTATTTAAAATTAGGAGAAGGTTTTACTACCTCGGTTCCACTTACCAACTTGACTGTATAATCCGTTTAATGGTCCCTTTTAAGGAAATTACGGGTCTAAATTGACAGCCGTGTTGAAAATCTTGCAAGGTGTGTTAAACTCTCGCTGCCGGAGTCATCTAAATCAATCGCATCCCTTCTAGTCTACGCCGAAGGCAAAATGATTATGAAGGAAAAACTGTGCGCCATCTACACGTTCGTAATGGCGTTATCACAGTTTTTCCTTCATAATCATTTTGCCTTCGGCGTAGACTAGAAGGGATGCGATTGATTTAGATGACTCCGGCAGCGAGAGTTTAACACACCTTGCAAGATTTTCAACACGGCTGTCAATTTAGACCCGTAATTTCCTTAAAAGGGACCATTAAACGGATTATACAGTCAAGTTGGTAAGTGGAACCGAGGTAGTAAAACCTTCTCCTAATTTTAAATAATCAATGCATGAGGTAAAATGACATTTTGGGGGATTTTGGGGGCAAAACGCTACGACCAGAACTGGTCGTGGCATTAGCAAGGACATGTGTATAGACGGCTTCCGTCTCTAAAGAGAGAGCCGGCCGACCCTACCCCAATAAGAGGCTAACGAACGAAAGAGACGGAAAATTCGGTCTACACTAAAACATACCCGAAATGAAGTAAACATTCATCAAATGTTTGAATAAAGATAATGAGATAAAAAATTTTATGTTTATTACCTGTTTCGTGTCAATTTTCTTGTTATCTTTGGAGTATTTACTATTTTATCAAAAAAAACGTTGATATTAGTAGATCTATACACTTTTTCACAGGTTTCACTGCAAACCGCTGCACAATACAAGTCCATACTGATGGTGAGTTGCGAGTGGGCACGCGCCTGTGTGAGGTTATCTACCGTTATGAGGATCTGAGACATTAGGTAGATTAAACTTCACACAGGCGTCGAGATACCCTTCTAAAACATACCCCAAATGAAGTAAATATTCATCAAATGTCCAAATAAAGGTCTGATTTAAAAGTCTGTTTCGTGTCAATTTTCTTATCTTTTTCGTAGTATTTTTCCTAAAAGTAAAAACAAAGACTTACCGGTATAATATGCACTTTCTCACAGGATTCACGGGAAACTGCAGCACAATACAATTACATACCATCCCGATGGTTAGGTACGGGCGCGCGTGTGTTAAGTTAGCGACTGTAATCTTAGTTTATGGTCGCTAACTGAACACACGCGCGCGCCCGCACCCCACCGTCAGTTCGATACGGTAGGCAATTGTATTGTACATGCTGCAGTTTGCCGTGAACCCTGTGAGAAAGTGCATATAACTGATAAGTCTTTGTTTTTTGGGAAAAATACTCTAAAAAAAGGATAAGAAAATTGACATGAAACAGGTAACAAACAAATCAACTTTTAAATCATGACCTTTATTTGGACATTTGATGAATATTTACATTTTGGGTATAGTAGGGTATCTCCACGCCGGAGTTATGGGTCAAAGTTTGGATAGACTGCAAGCCATCAGTTGCCACAAAGTGTCGATCGTAAACTGTTGAGTTTTGCTGTTTGCCACAAGCTGACTGCATCTGTAATGGAGTATATGGACTTAAGTTTTGGGACGGCATGCAACTGTCATTTTTATATTCTATGGATTGTTTATTTGAGGAAGGGAAGTCTTGTTGCTTCTACTATTTTTCTTGTATATAGTTCACTTGTAAACAGCGCCTGGCATATAGATGGACCGAAACCAGAGACGCAAATATGCAAGTTTGTCCAAAGTGTACCCGTTTTCTTGCGAGAGAGCAAAAGAGAAGAATTTTCAGCCTGGATGCCCAGCGTACCCTGTGGATGCGGGAAGTGAGGCTTTCTGGGTCTGGTGGTCAAGATGTCTCGAAGAAGGAGGCTAATAATCCACTGTTTGCAGCCAATAAATATGTCCAGCATCCCATCTTCAAGGTACTTTTTAATGTGGCAGATGCCTACACCTGTATATCCTTTATGATTTCTGAAGAAGTCTTTTTTCTCATAACACTGGTACTCAATTTGTAACAATCACCATAAGTTATAGCGAGTATAATTTATTTCAAGTTCTTTTTGTCCCTTCCTATTTCCTATTTATTAAAATTCTCTTAATGTGTATTTATTTCAAATTTCAATTTGAACGATTAATTGTATGAAATCCATCAATAACTTGATTTTTACTCAGAATATATTTAAAGTGGGCTGAGAAAATGTTTTTAGCAACCTGGGTCATGTATGAATCTTGCATAGCCAATGAGCTGATTAGATTTTTGGGTCACGAGGTCAAAGGTCAAAGGGCACAGGGCTCATTATGTATGCACAAATAGCTTGTGATCACATTATCATGAGAACCAAAAGACGGATTACTATCAAACTCAAGACATGTATATCTTACAGAGCCAATGAACTGATTAGATTTTAGGGTCATCAGGTCAAAGGTCAAGGGGCTCATTAAGGATGCCTATAAATAGCTTGTAAATGCATTATTAAAGACGACGGATGGATTACAATCAAAGTTGAATTTTAAAAGTTGCTTCCGTTTTGGTTTGTAAAATTGCTCTATGGCAGATCGAGGCATCATTTTCAACTAGTTTTACATCTAGTTTATATTAAAAACAGATCTTATTCTTAATATTAAATGTGTGAAGAGAACATTGTCCGCTAGTGTTACATGTAAGTGTTTCTTGAATTGATTGTGAAGTCTCTACAACACCAGAACATTTTCTGCTAGTGTTAAGTGTACATATCGAATCAATTAAGATGTCCCTACGACACCCACTCAACCCCCACAACAACAACTTTGTTCTGTAGCATGAAACATGAGTTCCATTGATTTTCAGGACAAAGACATCATATTTAGACCAACGGAGACAGAGGTTCAAAAGGCAGGCATGCTCTTTGAAAATGGGAGGACACACAAAGTACAGTTTGCAAAGGCAGCTTACTACCCAGAACAAGCCCCAGACTACAATCTTCCAGAGGTGATTTAAAGTCTTGATCAATGTTAAAATGTTACCATATTGTTACTATACAGTAGGTTTGCGGGTGCACCATGTGACGGATAGTCAACCTGTTCGAAACGTCGAGCCACTCATCCTCTCCAAGCGCTATAGTTCTCCTTAGAACTATATGCTAAGAAAGATAACACCAGTCCTTTTCAGGACTACACACCCCCAACAAAGATTACCGAGTCAGAGTCCTTTTCAGGACTCCTCAACCCTCTCTCTCTCTCTCTCTCTCACATGGTGCACCCGCAAACCTACTGTATATCTACATCACCATGCAAGCCGACACTTATAAGCAGCATATTGTAACTGTTTAACAAAAATTCCACTCTAACTTCAATGTTTTTTTAACACAAAAGAAGGTCTGCATGTATATATGCAATGCATCAAAATATATTTCCAACCTATTTTCTTTAAGTACTGCATAGTTAATTAAATGAAATAAATCTTAACATGCTATTTTGCATGTCTCACATCTTACTTTATGGTTTACGAGTTACAAGTAGATATTCTACATATTGGTGATTATAGACCAAAGGGCACAAACTCAATGGAGCTGCAGGGCGTTGTTGAAAGTAAGGGGCTGAGCATGCAGAGGATCATTATACAAATAATGCACGGCCTAGCGTGCGTTAGTGGTAAATGCAGTGCACGCGAGGTTTCTTGAGATTGGTGCTGCCTCTGTGCTTGTTCACAGTGCGCACCATCTGAAGATACCGAGCGTACACTGCATTTACATTACGCACAACAAGGTCAACTGCGTTATTTGTTTCATAAAATAGCGACACAACAAAAATAATAAACACAAACAAAAGTCTAGATCTAACGTTAGAGTCTAGGAGAGTTAAATGTTGGTTCAAGAAAATGAAAAAAATAAGACCTTGCTACTTGCTCTACGCGTACGCTCCAATCTTGGAGCGTGCAATCTTGGAGCGTGCAATGATACTATTGACTGCGCTTTTTTGGCAAGATCGTGCATGCACCAAAAAAAGGTGTGTGTCATGTGACGTGTTTTGACCAATCAAGCTGCTTAAAATACTAGAGCTATTTTATAAATTATTCTATTGTAATGATCCAATATTGTACATGTCCACTAAAGAAAGTGAGGGGCTGCATCATCCCCCCCCCTTGAACTACATGTACATTGATTGTCATTGTTCTTTTTAAAATATAGATTGCTATGATAGGTCGTAGCAACGTGGGCAAGTCCTCCTTGATCAAGGCTCTCTTCTCAAATGTACCTGGCCTGACTGTAAGGACATCAAAAACTCCAGTAAGTTTCTCTTAAGCTTGATACCTCATTTAGTAAAACACCTTTAAAAAATGATGTGGCAACATGAAATGGCTTACCGGTACCTCGAAGGGTGCGTTGCGTTGAACGCACCAATTTGAGTTTAGAATGGAATTTAAAGAATAGAAATTTAAGTTGTTTTGATTGAAATAATAAAAATTGAAACAGAAAATTAAATAAAACTACCTGCCTCGATAACAGGCCGCATTTATCAATTGTGCTCAGATCCCCATTGGTTTACGTGTCCGAGTGCGGATACCATACAGCGCTTTTTCTTTGGCTCACATATTGGCTCACATTGGCTCAATCCGTATTTGTATTTGTTGACGTCTGTTTCTGAAATTTATTACATATGAGTTGGGCAAAATCAGGAAGTTATATGTCCATATTTTGCATGAAAGGGTTACGATTATTGTACTAAGATTGCAAAACTATTTTCAAGCTCACTCACACATGATATATTGAGATACTTTTAAGGCTAGTTATTATTTCAAGTTCATGAATATAAACGTCAACAGCTCCAATATAAAATGTATTAAAGTTAATCTCACTTAATTCCTTGGTCTGAAAACAATTATTTGCCCATTGTTGTGTATTTGTACTACATTTTCCATAACGATGAATTGTAATGCAATTTTCAGGAAAATGTCAAATGTCAAATGTCATTTAATATATTTGTTATATGATAATTAAAAAAATTGTTACGCTTATCGATGTGAAGTACGTTTACAATAAAATCATTTTTATGCTTTTATTAACCGTACAGTCCGGACTAGACATTTGAAATTTATAAAACGTTAATGTACTGTATACACTATCGCCAGCAAGCAAGTTCCTCAACAAAGAATTCAGAAATTAAACAACATTAGCCTTTACACTGTTTCATTTAAAGAATTTTTACCTCTTAGACAACAAAGCACTTATGCTCTAAGATCTCAATCAAAGTTTAAACAATACCAATGTAAAACAAAACACTTCCAGTGCAGCTCTCTTCCTTACTTTTTAAATCTTCTGAATAAAATGTAATAGCAATATAAATTGTTTTTTTTAGAATTTCACAGTCCATGATTGAATTATGTGAATGAATTTTAATAGTTTTTATCTCAATTTTCTGCATTACTGAATATTTCTTGCCATCTCCCCTCATCTGTAATGATAAGGTACCCTTTGTCTGTCTCTTCCTCTCTTCAACTCTCTCTCTCTCTCTCTCTCTCTCTCCCTCTCTCTCTCTTTCCGTCTCTCTCTTTCATCCCCCTTCTCTCTCTTTGTCATCACTCCAACTCTCCCTCTCCTTCACCTCTCCCTATCTCTTTATTTTTTTAACAACAATTTGAATTTGATCAATGAATTGTTATGAAATGTCTACCGGTATATGTTTGATTATTGATTTATGTCATATTTTGTGTTATTTCAATTTGAATTGCAATTGTATTGTTTATAACCTTGTGAAATGGATCGCAATTCAGCCATTGGCTGCGATGATATTTTTAATGAAAACCATTTTTATCTATCTATCTATCTATCATTAATGAGATATATCTTGAATCAAATCAGACTGAGTGATGTTATCGAACAACTTACCAGTTCTAAATGTTTATTTTCTTCAATAAACCTGGGAAACCTCGGTCTTTATAGATACACATACCGGTAATGTTTTACTAGATTTGGTGCCTGGCCTAACGGTGTTGGCACTAAGTTTAATGGTGTAGGCCCGTTTGAGACTATATATAGCCTTTACACTGTTTCAATAATTAGATATATCTCAACTCAGATCAGATTGAGTGATTTAATCAAACAATTTACCAGTATTAAATGTCCATTTTCCTAAATAAACCTGGGAAACCTCCGGTCTTTATAGATACACATAATGTATTACTGGTACTAAATTTGGTGCCTGGATCAATGATGGTGGCACTAATTTGTAATGTTGTAGGTTCGTGTTTCATTAATGAAATATATCTCGACTCAAACCATATTGAGTGATGTTATCGAACAACTTACCAGTATTAAATGTCCATTTTCCTGAATAAACCAAGGAAACCTGGGTCTTTTTAGATACCAGTACACAAACCCGACATTGCTATTTTCAATTCTCTGTTTGTACTTTGCTTCATGGAGTATCCTCCTTTATAATGATTCTCTTCATTTCCTGGAACAATGTACAAGTACTACGGTAATACCTTTGACTAATACTTACTTGTGTACTAGTACATGTGTATATGACAGAGTACGCACGACGCACGCAGGGGCGTCGCTAGACCTTTTTCAGTGGGGGGGTGTAGAGGCCAACGATTACCGACAAAACTAGCCACCAATTACCGACAAAATTAAATGTCCAATATCTACAAATTCAACCCTATAAACCTGGGGCCGAAGGCTAAACTGTTTTTCCTATGGACTATCTATAGTACTTGCATATGCGCAAAATGGTAATTTTCCTCGACGACATAAATTTATTTCTTCAATTTAGTCAGCATCATAGCTATATATTTTAATGCAGGCGCGGAGCTAGGATCTTATTTTAGGGAGGGGCGGTAGTGAGCAAGATAATCACTTAAAAGCGCGCTCATTAGGGGGGTGTGGGTGATGGGCCTCCCGCGCGAAGCGCGGAAGCTTTGACGTTTCCTTAAATTATTAGAGAAAGAAGACGGTTCGTTCTACCGTTCGACTCGTCTAAATGAAGTTTCCCCTTCCGCGCGAAGCGCGGAATTTTTGGCGTTTCATCACAATATAAAGAAAGGAAGACGATTCGTCGTACCGTTGTTGACTCTTAAACCTTGTTTGAATTTAGTTTCCCCGAAAATGTTAAATCTCTGATTTCTTTAGCTGATATTATAGGAAAGTGAAACTTCGAGAAAATACAAGTATTGTAGTTGTAGTCACTCTCGAAGTCGTCACAGCGGATAAGAAGTCACAGTTCGTATAGGGAAAAAAAACTGTCGGCCGACCGACAATATATCTCACCGACTTCAAACTTCTGCATTGATATAGTACACGAGGATCGAGCAAGAATACCGACACAGCTGACCCGACACAGCAACATATTTACCCGTGTCTTTCTTGCTCCCTCGACGAGACGACTCCACCCAACAACCCCCTTCTCTCTTTTACTCCCACTCCTCCTCTTTCAGACTCTTATGCTACGTTTACACTATGTTCCCGGCGGCCACGGCAACCACGTTTCAGGCCACCGTGGACGAAACGGGATTGACGTGACACAACGCGGGGGACCGTATGGGCAAACGTGACAGGCCGTGATTGCCGTGGATACCGTGTCAGATTTTTAAACTGTCAAAAAATTTGCCACGGCAGTCACGGTGCGGATGAGAAACCTAGTAGGCCGTAATAAACCGGGGTGAACGTAACAAAACGTGACAGTCCGTAATAGGCCGTAACAAAACTTGGGGGTGGTCCGTAGTGGGACGGTCTAAGCGCCCGGCACGCTACGGCGCGTTGCGTTCTACTACGGTCTGACACAACGCGAGGTCTCAGAATACCATGATTGCTATTGCTTGGGAGACCTTCTTTTTATACCGCCGGCACAAAACGTGCTACAAAGCTGCCCTGCGTCCACGTTTCATCCGTACAAAGCCTTGACAGAACGTGAAAAACGTGTCAGACCTTGATCAGAACGTGGGAAACGTGAGGGACCCCATCAGAACGTGACGGGCCGGGAGGGAACGTTCTGGCATCCGTGGTAGAACGCGGGCTGAACCGTAGTGCGCCTTGGAGCCTCCGGGACTCAGCATCCCCTTCCCCCCCACGGCCCGTCACGGATACCGTGGTAGACCGTGAGAAAACTTGGCAAGACGTAACAAAACTTGAATCCAGAGATAAAATTGGTCTTAATCCCACGGCGCACTACGTTTCGGGCAAACAGGGCTGCCGTGGCCGCCGGGAACATAGTGTAAACGTAGCATTACCTCCCCACTTTCTCCTCTCTTTCATCCCCCGTTTCTATTGTTTCCCTTTCACTCTTTTTTCTTCTTTTTTCCTTTTCTTTCTTTTCTTTCTTTTCCTTTCTTTCCTCTCCTCCCTCTCTTTCTTTCTTCTCTTTTCTTTCCTTTCCTCTTCTTTCTTTCCTTTCTTTTCCTTTCTTTCTTTTCTTTTCCTTTTCTTTTTTTCTTTTCTTTCCCTTTCCCTCTCTTTTTTCCCTCTCATTTTTTCCCTCTCTTTTTTTTCCCTCTCTTCTTTCCCTCTCTTCTTTCCCTCTCTTTTTTCCCCTCCCCCTTTTCTCTTTTTCCCGACGGCAGCGCAATTTTACCGACAATATCCTGACAGGTGGGGGGGTGTCGCACCCCCCCACACCCCCCCTTTGGCGACGCTTCTGGACGCACGTGTGACGTAGGGAATAACGCAAATTCATATATCCACTATTAAACTTGGTGCCAACAAATATCAATAATGGTGGTCTTCCATGAGGCCCTGTTAAACATAATGAGGAACAATAGTTTTTTTTAAATATATAACAAAATCATGAACATAAATTCATAACAGCAATAAAGAATAAGTAAGAACATACATGTAAACATAATTATGTACAAAGTATTTGGTATCCTCGTAATGAATGAATGATTTGTCTGTTTTGTTTTGCTTTGCTTTTTTGTTCGAGATAACGTTGTTGCATATTTATGATATCATTATAGTATAGACGGTAATTAGTTTTTTACATCAGATAAAAATTAACTATTATGCTTAGCATATTTTGGTATGTATTAGACTTTGAAAAAAGGCAACATATACTTTTGAGAATTCATAAAAATAGTATAAAAACTACTAAGATTAAGCAATTGTGCATCTCCAAACACTAATGTATATTGACTATTTCTACCCTTTTATCCTGTGTATTCTTGTATTTGACTTTGTCTTTGAAGGGACACACAAAGCTTCTGTTATTCTACCAAGCTGGTTCAGCGTTCAGTCTGGTTGACCTTCCAGGCTATGGGTTCAGGCAGCCGGAAAACTTTGCAGTTACGGCTGAAGGCTACTTGAGGACCAGGAAAAAGTAGGTTTATATTGATGATGATAATACAATACAGCTGAAAGTTATTTGATATATTGTTTTATATGACCATGAAATCATTCAGGAAGTAATTTATGTAACAATGCCATTTTAGAACCAATAGAATGAAATAAACACCATTCTCATAATACAAATATTTGTTCACTTGGTCATGGATGATCTATAATTTTCTTCAAGGCCCTTTTGCATAAAAAACATAGCTCCAAAATTGAATCCCAAATACACAATTCTGATTTGTTAAAAATAAAGTTGCATTATATTTTTGTAGCAGTGCTTGAACCCCCAAAAGCATGTCTGTTATACTGTAGTGCGCTGTTTGTTGGTCCGTGATGTTGTGGGTGTTTTCTCCCATTCTTATCCAAGATGTATTTTATGACATTAAAAATGAGACTTTGTGGAGGGAGGGGGGGGGGGGTGATGCAGTGTCATAGTCTGATGGTTTAAACACATAATAGAGATGGGGAAAGTCATAGCTTCAAACCCCAGCAGTGTCTCTTGATAATTAAGACATTAATCCCCATTTGCCACTCTCCACCCAGGCGTTAAATGGGTAATTGTTAGGCACTAACCCTTATCAGTAATAACTCTTTTCACACTTGTTTTTTAACCCCCTACTTTGCTTAGCCTCGTACTATCCTTAACCCCGGACTAACTTTTTTGGCTTTTCACACATGCTTTTTTAGTCCTGTACCAAGCGCCTACCCAGGAATAAGAAAATTCATGCTGTTCTCTCTGCAAATCGTTAGCCTCGTACTAGCTGTATAACGTGAACATTCATTAATTCGCTCCATTGCTTAGTACCATTCTATTTTTTGTTTCTGTTCTCATTCATTTGCTTTGCACCGCAATTGCGGAGTTAGCACTGGTATACTGTTTTCACACTGGCACAAATTTGCTTAACCCCTGACTATAGGTGGGCTTAAAGGAGGGTCTGAGCCCCACCTCTAGTCCGGGGTTAAGCTTATTCCACTTTCTGTTCAGACACGTATTAGTAGAGTCTGTGCTGGCAGACTGGAGAATAGGTACCAGTAGAAAGAAATTCCTTGAATTGGATGCTGTGAGCATCATTTTTTTTTTTTTTTTAATCAGAAAATGTTGTTTCCCTGAAATTTTTGGAACTCTGCTTCAATGAAATACATACATGTATATTGCTGGTACTGGTATTTGTGTGCAAGCCAGTACACCAGTATACTCCTCTTCCAATGCTTGACGGTGATTTGCAGGCACACATTGATTCTTGTCAGTCACTGTGAACAGTGTCTGCACTGTGAGACTAGCCTTACGGCATACGTGGTAAAATGTCAAATTAGAGTCTGTGCCTGCAGACTAGCTTAACGGTTGGGCCTCATACTTTTGTTAGCCCTGGGGGGTGTTTCACAAAGATCCTAAGTTGGACTTACCGGTAAAAGTTATAGAAAATCATTAGCATCTTTGAAAATATTTTGTAAAAGTTATTTTAAAAGGCATAAAATGTTGATTCAATTCATTCATATTTTATATTGTCCAGGAAATTTCATGTTCTAGATGTGAAATTTATGAAAAGTCTAAAATACTTGGATTTTTCGCTTTCGAATATATTTTATTTTAAGGCTACAAATGGCTCTCCATAATTTTTAAGTCTAACTTGGAGTTAAATTCAACTTAAGATCTTTGTGAAACACCCCCCTGGACTAACTTTTTGGCTTTTCACACACGCTGTTTTAGTCCCGTACTGTAAGCGCATATCCTGGGATATTCGATAAGAAAATTAATGTTCTACTCCGGAGTTGTGGAGTTAGCCCTTCTTTTTTGCAAGGCCTTCTTTTTTGCAAGGCCATCTAACCCGTACCTTAGGGGGGTCTATTCGCTATTCATAAGGGCCTTTATTCATAAGGACCCCTGTTCATAAGGAACGCTTTTCATAACATGTAACTTCCCATACCTGCAGGCCCACTATTCATAAAGAAATAAGGACCGTTAATCATAAGGACCGCTATTCATAACGTGATGTGGGTCTCTATTCATAATACAAATAATATGAATAGCGACCCTCATTTCGTATTATGAATATAGCGAACCTCTACTCGTATTATGAATAGCGACCCTCATTTCGTATTATGAATAGCGACCCACTTCTCGTTTTATGAATAGCGACCCTCATTTCGTATTATGAATAGCGACCCTCATTTCGTATTATGAATAGCAACCCTCATTTCCTATTATGAATAGCGACCCTCATTTCGTGTTATGAATAGCGACCCTCTTTTCCTATTATGAATAGCGACCCTCATTTTGTATTATGAATAAAGACCCTTTATAATTAGCGACCCTCATTTCTTATTATGAATAGCGACCCTCTTGTCGTATTATGAATAGCGACCCTCTTCGCCTATTATGACTAGCGACCCTCTTCTCATATTATAAAACCACCATTCATTCGTTCATGAATACAGACCCTCTTTTCTGATTATGGATAATGACCCTTATGAATAATGACCCTTTCCTAAAATTATGAAAAGCGGTCCTTATGAATAGCGACATTGTCCCACTTAAGGTTGGGCTAGCCTACCTACTTTGGTAAAGTTGTGTCTGAACAGAAAGTGGGCCAAGCATAGCCCTGGGGGGGGGGGGGGGTATTTCGCAAAGACTAAGATCGATTTTAAGTTGGACTTAACTATGGCAGGCCATTAATTCATGCCACTATTTGCTCTCACCATTACGATCTTCAAATAATATTTTTTCCTTCAATAATGAACTATCAAAAAATGTAAATTCTGTAGATTTGTAACCATGATTTGTACATCCTTTGAGAGACCAATGCCAGTAAATGGTGAGAGAAAACAGTGGCATGAACGGCCTGCCATCGTTAAGTCCAACTTAAAGTCGGTCTTGGTCTTTGTGAAACACCCCTCAGGACTATATGTGGGGTTAAGACCCCCCTTTAGTCCCACCTATAGTCCGGGCTAAGCAAAATTTGACCAGTGTAAAAAGCATGTAAGTTGTCTTCTCAATAAGCTACAGGTTCCTAAATGGTCTCTTGTCTGTTTGGTGTCAATATTTTTGTATAACTGGTCACTGCACTGTAGTGGTATCAATTGTCATCATTTCATCCAGCTTGCAGATGCCTTTTCTCTTAATTGATATACACGACGGCTTCCAACCGATGGATTTTACAGCAATCAAGATGCTTGAAGATTTCTCCCGACCATATTCAGTAAGTTTGATTTGATGTATACCAACTCCAAACAGACTGATTTTTTTGCCATAGGGTTAATGTAATTTCTTTGGTTTTGTATTGTTGTGACTCAGTTAATACCATGGCAGCTTAAATGGGTCAGCTTGCTTTAAATTGCATTGTTTAAGTTATGTAACCATTTGTTGTTGTTTTAAGAAGATAAATTTTTTCTGATATATCTATATTTAAATGTTACTTTCCTAAAAACTTTGTGCAATACATAACTTTTTGCCATGTGAATATTGTAAATCAATGATTTACTTCTAATCATGAACAAACTTATCTTTTATCATTCCTAAGTTGAGGTTTTTAATTTGAAATATAATCTTTTGCAATTTTTCATCTTGTCTTTAGATGTCTACAATGGTTTTAAAATTGAAATGATCGCTAAACTCCTAATGTAATTTGAACAACACATTTTTCTAAAACTCACTTTTGAGCTCTTTGGTTTTCTGTTTATATATTTTATATTTGATTTTTAATTTATGTCAAACTATGTTCATTGTAATTGATATGTCTATTTTTGAAATTTTGCATGTTTTTATGTGTGAATTGTATAGCAATTCAGCCTTTTACGGCTGCAAAGATTTTTTTTAATAAACCTTGAATTGAATTGAATTGAATTGAATTGAGCTTGCACATGGCTGGATGGTCGTAAATGCTAGTATGAGTGGATTAGGACCGGTCTAAGTTTGGGTGGTTCCAAAGGGCCTTAACTTTAGTTACTATATTTAGGCCGTAATATAAACGGTTCAAGAAACACAAAGTTAATGGCCTATTTTGCTCTCAACTAATGAAGTAATCTAATCCTCTATGCGCTGGATTAAGAGATGCTGTCTAACCAGGCAGTCACAAACATTGAAAGAAAGAACGATGTTGATTTTTATAAAGGCATTGTAGACAAAGTTAATGCCCTGTTGGGGTGATCGACGCTTGATCAAGGCATTATTTCGCAGTCGATAGTATATTGTTGGCGGGTTGAGGGTTACAATTTATTTTAGATTAGTTTTACAGTTAGGGTTAGAGTGTATATGTAGTGTTGTTAGGTTTAGGGTTCCAATATGGTTTTTGGTTAGTTTTATGGTTGGGGTAACAGTATACTATAGTCAATTGTTGTTAGGTGTAGGGTTCCGATTGGGTATTGGGTTAGTTGTATGGTTAGGGTTAGAGGACCTGCAGTACAGTGTTGGGTCCTGAATTGAAGTTAGGAATTCAGATAAAAGTAGTTGGCTCTTGACTGATATGATTTGATATTATCTGTTATATTAGTTGATCATCACCAAAGTGGACAAGGTATCACCGAGGAAGCTTGTTACATCTCTCCTGGCAATCCGCGATATCCTTCAAACCAAGACCACTACCTGTCTACCACAACCATTCCTCGTCAGGTAGGACACCTTTCTTTTTCGTACAGGGTTTCTGGGTATCCTATAAATCAGGGAAAACCTGGAAAAAGTTCCCTTGTCTTCCAGTCAGGCTAACATTGTCAGGGAATGTGCAACAACAAAAATCAATCAAATTGGGAAAAAAGGTAATGAAAACCTGGAAAAGAATTTCCCTTGTCTTCCAGGGAGTGTCAGGGAATGTGCAACAACAAAAATCATTTCAAATTAGGAAAAAAAGCAAGGGAAATCTGGAAAATTATTTCCCTTTTTTCAAGTCAGGGACAAGTCAATCAAAGCAGAGGTAATTAGGGATTTCTCTTGATGAAAAATAAAACAAGTTGTCAATGTATTGAAGTTTGTCTCATGTCCGAACATCATATCCACTGGATGGATGCCCCTTGGAAGTTTAAAAACTCTGTCAGGGAAGAATCAGGGATATTTGTGTTTATGAAGTGATTAAAACCTTGTAATAAGGAGTCTTGAGCTTCAATGAAATATGATTACTATAATAATTACCAGTACCGGTATACAATATAATTCTCATAAATTTAAAGGTAATGCAAAGTAGTATAAGAGTAATAATTCTTTAAAATGTTGATATATTTGGATGCCCCTGTGGATGTAAGCACTTGAAAATTTAGCCCCTAAAACACTTCTGCTTTCAAGAAATTTGAATAATCAAAATTGACTGGTGCTCCTGGTAAATTTCAAATATTTCAAATAGCGCCCAAGGCCATTCCATTGTACATGTAGCTGCAACCATGAAAATATCATAATATGCAGTTCTTATATATAATTTCCAAACAGGAATAGCAAATCAGTCGATTGTAGGCAAGAAACATTGTTTTAAAGCTTAAGTAATATCGGTCTTCAGAGGGAGCTATACAACAGAGTTTATTATGTACAATTTCATCACTTTAGACTCAATTTCAACCGCGACAACGATCATTGAATACTGTTAAATCACATACCGGTATGCTTCCAAAATGTTCATTTGAACCAAATTATGACCCCATACCAAAACGTTGTATGTTTTTTTTAAAGACTCAAAATAATGATACATGTAATCTGCCCTGTATGATTCGAGTCTTGAAGCTCTTTTCATTCTTAAAGTTGATGGAGAAAAAAAAAATTAGTAAAATGTAATTACGAGTTATTTGTCACTTGTAGATTTCCATGTCTTCTTATTGCGTAATTCTCCTAAATGCTCGAAGGGACAATACAAAAAGTACTGTGTACAATGTAACTGTAAATAATTCTTTGTTGGAGGGGGGGGGGGGGTTGGGTGGTGGCAGAAAAAGATTTTAACCCATTCCTTTAGGGGTTGACTTGATGTCCCAAATTCTTTTGACTGATATGATTACTGTACCTTATTTCTAGAGATGTACGCTACTGCAGAAATGAAAAGAACAGTGAAAATTGTGAAAATCCATCCTAAAATGTGATGGATACCAGTAGAGTATTAAAATGAATTTCAATTCTCTCTTGAAATGCCAATTGTTTACTGGGCTAAAAGAGAAATTTGACTTTAATAATAATAATAATATGGATATTATGTTGTTAATCCTGGTTTATCATCTTCTGTTATTGTTTTTTCTCTTACAGTGCTACAAAGATGAAGGGGATAGCTTTTCTGCGGAGTTACATAACGCATCTTACAGGGAGTGTCAGGGTATCGAACAGATGACACCAGCCATAACTACAAATTATTTTATGACTATACACTAGGTATTGTACCATCAACAACCTGTGCTCATCCATGCAATGTACGCAACTTCATTGCTGCAGCAGCTGAATTCACTCATCGTCATAGGCTTTGAAATCTTCCCTTATATTTCATAGTGCAAAATTATTTAGTAAAAACTTCGTTTTGGTGGGGAAAAAATAAAATGGACATCTTACCTCCAACTTCATCAAAACTTGAATGCAAGTTAAAATGAAGTTACATGTAGATGGACTTACCACACATTATATGAAACTACATTTCTTTTGAAGGAATGTTTCACTGCTTGTGTTTAACATTGCTGCCCACAAAAACAAGACTAATTTTGCAGCATATACATGTAATACACGATGCTCAGTACATGAAAATGTAGTACCTGCATGAGTTGCATGCAGTTTGGTTCATGATTCATGACAGGCAATAGAAATAGACAAAGACAAATACAAGAATGTCATTGTGAAAGGAAGAGAAGTGTGCTCTCACATTTCAATTGCACTTGCTCGGACAAATATAGACTGCCATAAATGGTCTACATGTATGTTGACGTTTTATTTCCTGGTATGTGTTGAAAATGAAATAAATTAACCATGAGATCATTACATTCGACTGGTGTGGTTTTGTTCATTGTTGCATCGAATGGGAGGATATAGTTGGGACAAGTGTCGAGCAGTGTTCCCACATAAACCACCGAAACAGAAATAATACTGAAAAGTGCTGAAAGATGTAAAGTTGTAACCCATATCAATGAATGCATACATATACATGTAGGGTTATTTAAGGAAAACTGTTGACTTATGAAGTCAATTTTTTTTTTTCCGGGGGGGGGGGGGGGGGGGGGGGGGAGGAAAAAAAAAGTATAATTTAACAAAACTGCAACATTTGTAAATCACTGGTATCGAATTAGAAATAAACTATGTTATATTTTTTTTTGGGGGGGGGCAGGGGAGGAGGTGGGAGTAACTACCCCCCCCCCCTCCAATAGGAGGATATTGTTGGAACAAGTGTAGAGCAGCATTCCCACATTAACCACCAAAACGGAAATAATAAAAAGGGTTGGAAGATGTTAACTATCGGTATAGCAATGAACATGTAGAGTGTTTTAGCAAAAGAGGTGCTCATAGCTATGCTTTGTTCATTTTGCCTTCGCTTAGCTTTAAATATAAGATATAGAAATTGTTTGTTTGGGGAGGTATTAAACTCCAGCACAATATTTAAAAGTGGAGCATTAACCAAACGAGTCACGCTTTGTTTGAAGAGGAAATAACATTTGTTATGTCTGAAGTTCACTTCCTTGTTTATATATAGAAACACTATACATTCATACAGCTTATGCACCGGTTCTCAAACTCTTTGACATGCAATGTTAAAGGCCAACAGCATTACTGAGCATACTTCATGTATAACTACCGGTAGATAAACATATAAATCTTCTTGATGGAGGTTCTGAAGGTCATATCAATAGTGCAATAGTAAAATTGAATGGAATAAAATGGTTCTATTAAACAGTCATGTGTGTAGCCCTCTAATTATAGAAACTGATACCGGTAGGCCTATGCCAAATCTGCTTTAATTTGGGAACCTTTGGAACTGTAGAAAATTGCTTTTATGTAAAGCCCATCTGACCTTTTCCACTAAAGGAAAGCCTATGATATTAACCAGGTTGGCTTTACCGTTAATATGATCTTTCTGAATCACAATCAGAAAGAGACAACATATATTTACATTTCATGTCTTTGCTATTTCTTTTTCTTCCAAAACCTGATCACAATCACATTGTGAGTTGTGTGGGCTTATTGAATTAACAATGGATTTGATTAATTTTGCTAAAGCAGCTGATTGTTGGCAAGCAGCTTTATTATTACATTAAAGTGATAAAATAAAGCAGGATTAAAGGGCAAGTCCACTCCAAAAATAACTTACTTTCAATAGAAGCAGAAAAATCAGTCAAACCAATCAAAAAAGTTTGAGCAAAATCTGACGACTTAAAAAGATATGGATTTTTGATGCCATGAAAAACTTTGAAAATCACAAGACAAATTGGCAACTCACTCATGAGTCTGTAACGTCATTGCCTCACTACTTTTTCTTTATATTATAATATCAATTTTCCATTTCCCCCTAATAACTTTTTTCTTCACACCAGCATCCAAGTTATATTGATAGTAATATGTTTTTGTGTGGGTTCAATTTTGTTTCAGTTAAATCATGAAAAATGTGAAGTTTGATAAACCATTTATATAAAAATCAATAATTATGAATATACAATATTCAGAAAATAGTATCAATTCTACAAAGTTCATAAAAGATTTTGTGAAATTTCATACATGCAATATGAAACAAATCATATTACCGAGGCAAAGGCATGGGAAATGACGTTTTTTTTTGGGGAAAAGGGAAATTATTGGGATTAAAATTAATAAAGCAATTGATAAATAGTGACATGACGTCACAAACTGATAACCAAATTGGCAATTAGGGCTAGTGATTCCCATTGTTCCATGGTTTTACATAATTTTTCAAAAACCGTAACTTTCTTATTAGTTATCCGATTTTGCTCAAACCTTTTTTGTTTGGTTTGTCTGATTTTTCTGCTTCTATTGTATGTAAGTTATTTCTGGAGTGGACTTGCCCTTTAAGAACCAAATATGATGGGGGCCCTCAAGCTTTGCAAAATTGGGGTTTTGTTTATATGATAGTGCATAAAATAATTAAATACAATGATTACAATCACATTGTCCTATATGGGTTAAAAGTTTACAAGGTCAAAATGAAATGAAAACAAATTCCTTGTGAGGCATAAAAAAAGAGACTGACCGACAAGTATTATATGCATTCATTTTTTGAGCCGTTTTTTAAAATGTTTACCCTTCCTATAAACTTACATGGATGCGAACTAAACCCAACCCCAACATATTCACCCCCACAGAAAAAAAAACTTGATGAATAACACTGGGTCTCTAATATGCCTCACCGTACATGTAAATGAATTGATCAATGATCCTGTGACCTCTTTAACATCCAATTTCAACCCTCATCGGCCCAACGCTTATCATTTAAATTTCATCAAACGTTTTTAAATACTAAGTGAAAACGATCTTCTGCCAGTGGACTGATCCAGACCGATCTAGCGTGCAGTGTGAATCCAAACTGAGCCAGGAAGTGTACTTCAGCGGGAAGTGAGTGTGTTTTTACGGGAAAGTAATAAAGGTGGGAAAGTAATAATAGATAGATTACAAGAATAAAAACAGAATAATATAAGGAGAGATTGATAGAATGGTAAAAACAAATAACATAAAGAGAAAGTATGAATAGGAGAAACCAAGAATAACATTAGGAAAGACAGAAAGACAATTTGATAGAATGATAAAACAACGAAGGTGATAGAAAGAAGAAGAAAGAATAACATAAGGAAAGGAAGAGAAAATGATAGAATGATAAAAACAGAATAACATAAGAGAAGGTGATAGAACTGAGAACAATATTAAACACAAGGAAAGGGAGAAAGTGATACAATTATAAAAACAAAGAATAACATAAGAAATGATAAAACAACGAATAACATGATGGAGAGAATGCTATGCAAGGAAGAAAAAAAGAATAACATAAGGAGAGGAAGGAAAAGAAAATGATAGAATGATAAAAACAAAGAATAACAGGAGGAAAGACAGAAAAAGAAAATGGAAGGAAAAAAAAAGAATAATATTAGGAAAGATAAAAAGGTGATAGAATGGTAAAGATAAAGAATAAGAAAGGGAAAGATAATAAAAAGTAAATAGTAATTTTGTGATGAAAACAAACCAGGACTTGCAGGATGCACATTTGATTATTCGCAAAAATGATCCATGCTATCATAGCAACAGGAACTGTTCCTCTTGCTATGGAATAACGCGTCTCATCAGGGTAAATTCACGATGAGTGTGAACCCTAACCTACCTCTGGAGCGGTCCAGCAAAGTGAGTGAGAATGGGGTCTTAATCAGGCCAGTTTGTTTGGTCGACATGGATGCATTTTTTGTTGAATTATCGCAGTGATAAGACATTTTCTGGGATATTAGTAACAATTCTTTGAGCTGTGACCTTTTCCCTCCTCAACCACAAATCGAATTGGTTTATCCTTGCATGCTCATACATACTTCATCAAAGTTGGTTTGAATTGCCATAATAATTGTTAAGTTACCGCATATACAAGATTTGTTCTGGTATACTTAAATGCGTTTCCGACCATGTGACCTTTGACCTCTTCAACCCCAAAATCTAATCAGTTCATCCTTGCATGCTCATACATACTCTATCCAAGTCTGGTTAAAATCCATTCAATGGTTCTATGAGTAATTGGGGTAATGGAAAATGGGATGAAAGTGGGCCAACCCAAAAACACAATGGCCCGTATTCACAAAGGAGGTTTGTCAACAAACCTTGGGTTTTCGTACGTCATATGACACTTTTTTACGCGTTTTGTTTTTTTTACGCGTTTTTTACAAATCTGGTTTGTAAAAAGGCGTCGAAACGCTGAAAAACCTCTTTCGTGAATTCGAGCCAATGCCTTCAGTACCATCTTCAGTGGCGGAGGCATAACGAGACTAGAGCATTTCTTTTGTGAATGCAGCTTATATGCAGGCGGTGTGTGCACATCACTATGATAAATTGAGAACAATCCACGCCTGTCAACAATATTTCCAACGGAAAAAAAGTTGCTGCCATGCACATTTCAACAAAACACATCAACAACAAAGCGACATGGCAAACATTTGATTTTGTAACTACGTAAAAGACTTTATTTCTTACACATACATCATAAAGTATTCAAGATTTATACAAATACAGTGAGTTTGAGGATCCCAATCTCTTTTGGATCCTCTCTCCTTCTTTTTTTCCCAACTGTAGTATTTCTATTTTTTTCTACTTTAACTTTTGGAAACCATCATCTTTTACCATCAGTCTTCTTGGCCCACACATTTGAAAAAACAAACAAATTATACAAAGTGCTGAGTGCATTTGATTTGCACCACCGAAACATCATGTACTTAAACACTCAAGAGAAGAACAATACGTACTTGTTTTATTGGCATACAGTTTGTCAGTTAATAAGAGCATACTTGTCACGCTCGCTTAAAGATGTGAAATTAGATCATACCCAGAAAATGTATGTACCAGTTACACATACATTCCAAGACATTAGAACATTGACCGACAAATAAAAATTAGCACGAACGGCTGATAAGTTAAAGAATACATGAAGTTGCTAGGTCATCCCAACATGTCAGGGATATGGCGCACAAACTTCTCAAACAAGTTCAACAATACTCACAGATTAAGCCAAAGATGTGGATAAAAGATTTATAACTTCCCTCGCCTTTACATGTCTTCAGTACATATCACAATTAACAATGCAGCAGTACATCTGTATCTGCTTTATGTTCAGGTTTTAGTCACATCGCTGAAACGACTACAAATCAACACATGGCCATTCAGGGTAATGTCATTATTTGTTTGGTCAGTTGTCAGTCTCATTGGAGTGTAAATTCTCACAATTTTTTGAATTTTCCCAACCCTTTTTCAATGTAAATAAGACATACAACACTTAAATGTCTGGAATGGTATATAGAGCCAAATAAAAATGGGAATTTTTTTAATAACAGACCAAGATGCTCTACGTTTTTTTAACTGTCCAGTTTTAGCAAATGAATTGTGAGGAAATATATATGCTTGCCAAGGGGGATTCATCATACCTGGGGGGGGGGGGGGGGGGTGAGGGGAGCGCTAACAACCCTGTACCTTCCTCATCTAGAATTCCATGACAATCCAGAGTAAAAAGCATTCAAATTTCTAACTGTTAAACCTTGCACTCAGCCCTACAGTGTATATAAAACCCCAAGGAGATCATGTGACTTGATCTAGCCGTAATGTCCGTGGTGCAATCAACTCTCTGTCCTCGCCTACAAACTGATCCAGCGAAGGCCGGTTCGAGACTGAGTCACGTCTTTTGGATGGCGACGTTAAAGGTCCAGCCCCAGACATATATCTGATTGACACAAGTCTTTAAAAAAAAAAAATACACACACATCTAAACCTAACCTAAACCAAAATGACTACCATAGACTTACATAACTTTGTAAAGCCCTGGGACCTGTTTCACAAAGCCTTTTTCCAATGACAAATGATAACAAAAAACAGTGCCAAATCTGTTGATAACCAATCAGAAGCAAGGATTTCAGAAGCTTATAACAAAAACTGTCATTTGTCACTGATGACAAGTTTTGTGAAACGTCCCCCAGAGCAAATGTCTCTGAGTGAATGTTGGATCTACTTTCAAAGAAACTTGGAGAGGAGACTGCATGGTTTACACGTTGGATCATGTGACGCGCAATCCTTAATTTTAACACCTTTTTAAAGTGCACATTGCTATGCTCAGTGGAGTTTTATTAGTATCGCTTAGAATTTTCTAAGCTGCAACAAAGAAGAAAATCATGTTATTGCGAAGTTTGTGGAATCACACTAGACATTTAACCTTTTTTTGAAAGACAATTCCTTCAACTCGTTCAGTTTGGCCTACCCCAGAGGAAAACGTGCTTTCATTGTAAGTGTTATGTATCTAATGTAGAAATGTACAGAGCATAACAAACAATTCACAATATAGTTCTAATGTCATGTGTGACAGAAAAAAAATACTCCCCCCCCCCCCCACCCCAATAAAACTTTACTTTACCATACTGCCAACATGAACCCTCCATGAAAAGAAACATACATGGAATTTCAGTTCATTTAAGGTACGACTCGAGAAGTCTTAGTAAAGAGGGGTTGCAATTGTGCAATAAATTATTCTGAAACCACCCCCCCCCCACAAAAAAAAGAAGACAATTTTGGGGAAATTACCTATCGGTACCCAATAATTGTTCACTACAATAATGGAGGTTTTCACTTTTTCTGTGTTTGTTTTCTTAAAGGCATTTTGTTAGTGTACATGTGAGGTTCAAAAGCCAGAATAAACATCAAATTTGAGAAGGACAAACAAATAATTGATCTTCATGTCTATTTTAAGTGGTTTACCTCCATGTCCAAAATAGTATATATATTTCATTTTCATCATACCTTCAAATATAACATTGTGCCTTTTAATATTCAAATGCATGAATGCAAACATACAGAGAAAAAAAACTGTGAATGTCTCTCTTATACTCACTGCACACTGTACAATCCTACTGCGATTTGACTTTTGAAAAAGTTGAAATTACATGTTACAAAACAAATGAAAGAAACCAAATTGAGATTCCAAATTACAATACAGCTACTAACAAACAAATTTGAATGCTTTAAAAAATTCTAGTCGGTGTAAAAGCAAAATTGGCTTCCAATCAAAGACAATTGCACAACACTGAGTGGTATGTCAACACAATTCAGAGCTAAGTCCGATATTCCTCCTACAAGAAAGCTTGCACTCCCAAAAATCTGACAGCTCAGAAACTTGAGCATTGAGATTGTAAAAGATTGAATACTTGTGTGAAATATAATAGCAAATTCTTCACAAATCAGATCACAGTCAGATTGTACAGTGTGCAGGGGGCTTTATAGAGCAAAACAATCAAGCACAGCTTTTGTTTTGGCAACGTGATTCAACAAAGACATGTAAGAACTGATCAACAGTAAACAAGTGTAGTGACATACTGAAAAGTTATTTCAATGACAAAGAAGCATACAGAATTACAGATAACAACCATCACATATGGTATTACTTACTCTCCCAATAAAACAAGTCTCTATCCTTTCTCCTTTAATCCTTCTTGGAGTAGGCTTACTTAACCAGAAGGATAGCACTAACACTTTATATCTACTGATAACTTGCATAACTCAAAAAGCTCTCTATGACCACTTTTAGAGCCTTTCAAAGAGTAAGACGCAAGACGGAGTGAAAATACTAAGATAATCACACAAAAATATACATCGCTTTGCTATCCACATTCACTTGCTTTCTGAAGAAGATAAAATGAGAGAATTTCCATTGAAAATATAGACGATCTTGAGATGAAGATCCTTCCACCATC
The DNA here is from genome assembly GCA_035222895.1 of Strongylocentrotus droebachiensis. Lineage (NCBI taxonomy): Eukaryota > Metazoa > Echinodermata > Echinoidea > Camarodonta > Strongylocentrotidae > Strongylocentrotus > Strongylocentrotus droebachiensis. The sequence continues at coordinate 58,901 of JAVYIG010008871.1, read as the reverse complement.
TCTGGGCAGCGAGTTTTTCGTCAAGGTCGCCTCTTTCTGGAGCTGCTGGATTTAGTACACAGGGGTCAAGGTTCAAATTAAAAGATGTGTCCAATAATTATGCAGAGTTTATCAGTGATGAAATAAACGTTTTTTTTTATCAATGCACTGGTAGTGATTGTATACTTAGAGTCAACAAAATTAGAATTAATTAAATTATTAAAGAAATTCTTTGTTAGTTTCCTTCATTTTTTTTTTTTTTTTTTTGGGGGGGGGGCATGGGAGGGCACATTTCTTCAGAATCAAACAAACTTCCCGATATCCGTCACAAGTCAGATGAAAGAAATTTGTTACCAACCAGAACCTGGGTTAGTGCTGCCCTTTATAAATATACTGAAAAGGTTGACAAATTTGGTCACAAATCAAACACATAACTGTCATTTGAGTGTAAAATCAAATTCTTATTTCACAGACATTACAAAGAACAAATACATTAAAACATTAAAACATATCAAAGAACTACAAACATGATCAGGACAGGGTTGATTGTTTAAAAAAAAGGATATTGTCTTTCTTCATCTCTGTCCTCGTCGATTGGTTCTCTCTTGATTTTTTTCTCTTTGGCAGGTTTGTCCCGGACATCAGACTCTCTCCTTGATGCCTTCTCTTCCTTCATCATTTCACGTTCTCGCTCTCTCTCATCCTAAGTTATGATAACAATAATAATAATAATTATCTGGATTTGTATAGCGCTTAAACTAAAGGCATCGTTTAACAATGGTAAATCTGAGATGCGTGACCCTACCTGTTAAGTGTCTGTGATATGGTGCAATATTGAAGCCCTTAAAAAAAATAGTGCTTCAAAATTATCATGAAGTGCCTCAAAAAAGTAAAATTCTTTGAGTGACCGGTTTTAACATATTCCGTCTCTCTACATAGACTGTAGTGTTATAAAAACTGTCAGGAAAACAAATTTCAATTTCCAATCATAAATACTTGATCATCTGACAGGCGATTGGGTTGTAAAAGTAATGGGGTTCCTGACTGACCTAAAGGTTTATAATTATCTTTACAGCATGAGCTAAATCCAGGATTTTGTTTCGAAATCCGAGACAAAGTTACTCAATCTCTTTAATATTAAAAACTGTTTACAGATATCTTTTCCCCAGTCACCGGATTAATTCACGCACAATATGCACCATCTCTACTTCCTGGGGAGTATTCCTACCACATGGTCACTGTGAGGGCATATGGCAATTACCAACACCTATGCATTTGTCATCCTACCAGGCCTCCATTTCTCTCCTGGGTATGGAGTAGCAAATGTAGATTAATGCCTTGCCAAAGGATGAAAAATAGTGAGGCAATGTTTTGCTAAACTTGGCAGATTGATTTTATACATTAGCTGTACACAATTGTTCTTCTTTCCAGGTGATTGGTACACTTTATGATTATACATCATTGTATTTTTTTCTTCAAACAAGATCATGGCATTTCTGTTAACTTGTTATATAATGTTGAAAGACAGCCACAGCTTTAGCCATCAAAGGTGGGTTGTTGCCAAAGTTTCCTGTCACCAAAGCATGTAACTAATGGTATATGTACGTGTGTAGAAAAGTTCTCATATAAAATATACAGCATGAATAGAAGCTGGATAAAAGCAAGGCTGAGCAATACACAGGTTATTGTGTACATATACATGGTGTATTGAAGTGTACAAGTATATATAAAATTCTACAACCTTTTGATTTCAGCCGTTAGACTTTTTGGCATGTTTTCACCCTGCTTATGTGCTCTATTTCATTAATATTTGTGACTGCACAATAATTATTTTAGGAGGTATTTTAGGGCGAGGTCAATAGCCAGGTCCTTGGCGTACCAAGAGAGATAGTTGTGTCTTGTACGTGATATGTCAAAGGTCATTCAAAGGTCAATCAAAGGTCAATAGCCAGGTCCTTGGCGTACCAAGAGAGATAGTTGTGTCTTGTGACATGTCAAAGGTCAATCAAAGGTCAATTCATGTTTACTCACCATCCTCTCTCCGTTCAGGCTACTGCTTGAGCTAGCACCATCACCTAATGACGACCTCTTGCCACTTTTACCCTCATGACCTGAGACATTAAAACACACAGACACCTTGAGAGTTTGTGTAATGTCCACAATGGAATGACAGAAAACCATCTAGATGATAAGGATTATCTAAATACACCTACAAACAGGACGATGATGGTTTACAAACATGATCATGGCATTTCTGAAGACTTGTTTGGTAATGTCGAAAGACAGCCACTGCTTTAGCTGGCAACTAGTTCAAGTTCAAGTTCAAGTTCAAGTTTTATTTATCTTTCTTTCATAAGACACATTACAAATATGACATGAATATAACAATTTAACAGAATATGGCATTACAATAGAAAGATGAGGTGACCTTGGTTGAAAGCAAGGCTTGTGGATTTAAGGTCCCCCATGAGCAGCTTCTGAGTATGTCCTAAAAGAACAAACTCGTCGGATAACAATAATGCTATGAGTTGTATTCTAAAAAACTATGTTCCCATCATCAAGATGAACATCTTCATTGATGCAGACAGTACATTCACATCATGGCTTTAGGGGGACTTTGTTTACAGCTGTACTTACCAATGTGCAGGCATTAATCAAGAACCCATGGCAATCAAATATAGTGCAAACAAAGTTCTCAGCAACAGGGAACGAAACAGAATTTTCACAATATTACCCATCTTTTCCCCAGAAAATAATCCCTTACCTGAATCACTGACTTTATGTCTCTTTGATTCGACATCACCGGCTGAGTGATCCCTCTTCTTCTCACTCTTCTTCTCTTTGTCTCTACTCCTTTCTCTTTCCGCTTCAGGGGCTTCAAGAACCTCCCTCTCTCTGTGACTCTCCTTGCTCTGAAAAGATAACGGCAGTGAGGCAGTCAATGGTAGAGAGAAATGAAAGGAATATGTTCATCCTCATGGTAGGTTTACAGATTGAAACAATGAACAGATCAAACTGGGCTTTGAATTGAATTGAATTGAATTTCTTTATTGTCATGCACAAATAAAATGAAGGCATAAAAATCGTCTTACGGCTCACATTTGTATAAAATATAACAATACATTAACATATCATAGACAATAACTACAAATAACATAACAATGTAATATAATTTAACCTCTCTGTTGAAAACCAGGGGAATTATTTGATTATTTGTACTCCCCTGGCTCCCAACAGATAATACTAACTTAAATAAATTGCAGAAAATGTACATGACAACTGAAAGGGAGATGGTTGACAGTTTCCATGTGCATACCATTATTCACTAACGCCAGACTTGGTGGAAATACTATTAAAGGCATCGTTTAACAATGTTAAATCCGAGATGCACGGCCCTACTTGTTATCGGTGTCTGTGATATGGTGTTATATTAAAGCCCTGAAGAAAAAAAAAGCGCTTCAAAATGATCAAGAAGTGCCTCAAAAAAGTAAAAACCTTTGAGTGACCAGTTTTACCATACTCGTTTTCCCCAATAGACTGTAGTGTTATGAAAACCGTTTGGCAAACGCAAAATTTGATTTCGATTTTCAATCATAAATATCTTGATAATCAGACAGGCGATCGGCTTGTAAAAGTCATGGGATTCCTGACTGACCTAAAGGTATATAATTATCATTGCAGCATGAGCTACATCAAGGATTTTTTTAAAGGATCTAAGACAAAGTTACCGGATCCCTTTAACAGGCGTTCGCACATGCAGCGGCAGTGTAACTGGCAATACGTGGTAAATCTGTGCAAAAAAGCGAACACAAATTCGCTGCTCAATCATGCAGCCCTTCAACGCACGCAATAAGCGAACTCTCACATCGCGGCATATGATTAAACAAGCTAATTTGGCTTAAGAAACAAAACAAAAAACAAAACAAAACAAAACAACAACAAAAAAAAAAAAAAAAAAAAAAAAAAAATCGAAATTTTGAAAAAACTGAATATTCTGGCTTTTGGGGTCCTAAAAATCCAGAAAAACAGAATATTCCGGATTATTCGGAAGGGTTGGCAGGTATGTATGGGGAGATTGATGGAAAATGCAGAGCATTACATCAGGTCTGTTGGTCATAAAACTGAAGGCTACTCCCGGTGATTGGCAACACCAGTTATTGGGTAAACGTCTGAATGGTGTAGAGTTCACCATGAAATCCCATTGCTATGCGTCTTTAATCTACTGGTGTCTGAATTTACTCTTGTTCATGAACACAGTATGGTTTATGTACAAACACACACAAATTATATGTATCTATAATGAAACTTCACTACTTTGAAAGATAATTTTGAAAGATTTCATCAAGTAATCAGTAGGAAATTGCGTAAATTCATCCTCTGTAGTGCCACATCAGATAAAATCACCTTAAGTTCATCTTCATCTAAAAAATGAGAATGACAGGATAATCCAAAGTATTAAAGAGGGCATATTAACCCCCCCCCCCCTACCTAAAAACATGCGTACAACATGCAAGTTATAAAAATGTTGGAAAATATGTTAAATTACATTGATTCTTCTCATGCAGCATATTCCATTTAAAAAGTTTTTTTTTTTCCCCTTGTTTTGGGGGGTGTATAATGCAATGCAAAATAACTGGTGATGCACTCCAATACTCGAGCAGCACAGTGTGAGTAATATCAGCATTCTTTGTTGGGAGAGACTTATCTCACCTTACTTCTCCTGTGTTTGCCTGAGGATGTCTCCCTTGCTAGGTCAGGAGAGCTAGAGCTTGACACCTGTGATAGAGTGCAGTGTGTATCATGAAGGTTAAAAGCACAGCAACCCAAGTCATCATACATGTACATGCTACGAATGGAACTGTTTAGTGATTATGTTAGTAGAACAGGATGCCAAATTCCTGACTTAACAGCAAAGAGCTAGGTTTGGCATTTCAAACTTGTCATGCAAATCTTCAAAAGAAACCTTAAAACATGCATTTTGCTAAATTTCCTTTCGATATCCAGTCTGGGATTATCAATTTCTATAACATACAAAAAAATCTTGTAATTTTTTCTCATCACGTCTTCATTTCATAAAGGTATATTTCCATCTATGTAAAGCAATACAATCCCCCCCCCCCCCCCTCAGCCCCAAGGTATTTATGAAGTCAAAAGTTATTAGAACCGGTTAGATACAATACACCTCAATTTAGTGATACATGATATGCTAAAAGTGTGAAAACATCTTAGATGTATAAGGAAAGGCATACTCACAATTACAGAGGCTGCATCTACTTTTCTCCTCTTGTGTTCCACTGAAAAATGACAAAGAAAAAAAAGAACAATGATTATTATCCCAATCTCTTTTAACATTAAAAATACAAGACTACGGTATTTTGTACTGCAGATCACACAGATGGACAGGGGTGTCTTCTTCCCTCTCCAGCCCCCATCTGGGGCATGTGAACACAGAAAATGACTAAACTTGGTAGGTATGCAACACTTTAACTAATGAATTTAAGCTTATCATGTTTCATATAAAGATCTCTCACAGTTTTCAAGTCATCGCTTATCACTCTTTCAAATATATAAGTAGAGTGCATTGAATGTCTGCAATACATATGGGGATATGATGTGATGTATTCATTTACTGAAAGACGATTTTCAAAAAAAACTCTGCTCTTTCCTGTTGACTACTCAAAACTCTCATTCCCATACCTTTAACTACCGAATCACCCTAGGTTTAAGACATTACACCAAAATAACCCAGCCTTTTTAGGGATAAAATATGAACCACCCTGTTCTCATAGGAAATATATTTCATGGGGGCCCTTTATCACTTTTATGTGCTGCCCTTTATTCTGACCTCTATCTGAAGAGCTGGTTGCTGGAGATTCCTTCCTGGAGGATGACCCTACCGATCCCTGGCTGGAGTTGGACGCAACACTCTCCTCTCTCTGGGATCGTTCCTTGGACGACCTGTGACCCCCGTCTCCACCACGCTCCTCCTTCTCCTTGGTCTTGTTGTCACGATGGGAGGACTTCTTCTCCACCTTACGCACCCTCTCCCCTTCCTCTGCCCAGCCGTCTGGCTCTGACGACGGAGCTCCGCCCCAGTGATCGCCGCTGTAGTTCTTGTGCTCCTTGCTGCTGGAGGCTGTGTGTGGTTTAACAATACAAGACTTTGATAAGTCAATGCTGGGGCCTCTTACATAATAGGCAGAGTCAGAAAGAGGCCAATTATCCGGAAAATAGATTATAGTTATCCACTTAATTGGCTGTCTGTCATCAATTATCCCTTTAAAAATCTCTTAAAAAATCCTGTAACGAAACAAGAAAATTCTCCCCGAAAGGATTTTTCTGTCTAACACAAATGTTGAAATAATTCCTTTAAAGGTCAGTGTAAGGTCAACGCTTGACTTAACAAGGCTGGCATATGGTTTTTAACGCGGCGCTATCATAACCTGCGCACAATTATATTAGCGTGCATTTAATGAGACGCGTTAATTGCGCATTACTTTTGATTGAACGTGCAATGTCACAATGCTTACCTTTCTAAACGGCGCAGCGCTTTAGATTAAAAAGTTTTGATTAAAACGAGAATCATTCTTGGCAACTCCCTCTTTATTTTAAACATTTTGAAGGACAATACTCACCTTTGCCATCTTCTCTGTGGGGCTTCTCACTGCTCCCTGACCTCTTGCCCTCTGATGACCTTTGAACTTTGCCTTCCTTGACAGTCTTGTCTTCCTTCACCACTCTGTGCTCTTTGGAAACCTTCTCTTCCTTGGACCTATTAACGCTGCCCTCCTTGTGGTCCTCTTTATCTCTCTTGGATTTACTGCTTTCACTGGAAGATCTTTTCAAAAAAACAAACAAACAAACAAACACATGACAATGATAACAGCTTCATTTATAGAAAAGGGATTTTCATGGGGCCTTCAAAGTACTGTTATTACCCTCACTTTAGCCCAGCAGCCCTAAGGCACTAAAAACATTCAACGAACAAATTCAAACCAGGTACCAATTTACTACACCTGGGTGGAGAGTGGCAAATGTAAACGTATATCAATGTGTTGCTGTTGCCAAAGGACAACCAGTGTGTTGGCTCAGTCAGTAGAGCGTCCGCCTCACAACCGGGAAGTCTAAGTTCGAACCCCGGCCGCGTCACACCAAAAGACGTTAAAAGACGGGAGTTGCTGCTACCTTGTTTGGCATCCAACAATAAGAGAGCAACGTCGATCTGGCGCTGCTCAGTGGCTGCTGGGCTTACGATCAATAGGGTAAAAAGAATTTCCAATTTCGGTTTAACTATTCGTGCCAAGGCAGGACTCAAACTACGAACCATGTGATCCCATGTCCGGTGACGTATCTATCCACTACACCACAATACCTCTACAAAAAAAAATAGAAATCAAACTGAGCCATATAAGAGAAATGGTTAATCTTAGCTAGACTCTCTAACCTATTGCCATCACTTGAAAATCTCTACAAACAAACAGATATCAAACTTAGGCAAAAATGAAAATGAGCCCCCTTGGCACACATACATACAGAGAAAGAAAAGTTTCAGGCAGTTTGTAGACTAGGAGCTGTCGCATGTATATAAATCATCCTGTGAGGCATGGAAAGTGACTAAGATTCCACTCTCCTTGTAATTAATAGATCTGCTAACTACTTTGCTTGTATTTTCATTTATTTCAATTCACTCATATACCGTATTTGCTGGCGTAAAGGCCGCAGTATTTTTGGAAGAGAAAATATCAAAAAGTCTGGGTTTTAAAAAATATTTCAAAAAATCGCAAGTCAAAACCATGAAAACAGCACAAATTCGTACAAATGGGACTACAATGAATGGTACTGGACATTTCTAGAATAACTGTCTACAATAACACATGTCTTTACATGAAGTTTGTCAATCTCGTGAATAAACTTCATAACTTAACCAAAAGCTTTGGTAGATCTAGATCTCAGTTAGTGCCATCGCCAAAGCAACCTCAATCCTCGCAGCCCGTGCGCGCCAAGCTATGGTGCAATACACAATCAACTGTGTAACTGTGGCCGGACAGCAAGCTGAAGACGGCATCTTTTCTTTTATGTGTCTACGAAATGTCATATCAGGGGTGCGGCCTATAAGGCGCAGCTGCATTAACGCAGGCAAATACGGTAGTCCTATTCTGTCTGAAACTTCTTTACCCTGCCACTCAGAGAGTTGCCTGCAAAAGTATCCCAGAAAAATATTGATCAGTGCAAACAAAAATGAACACACAGACAATATGTATTTAATTCTTCATTAATTGATCACTCACTTGGAATCTGATTTTTTGGTCCCTGGTGATGAGCTGGCACCGACACTGGATGAGGAGGCTGAAGCCTTTGATGATGAATTACTGCTCGACTTGGATGATGACGATGACTTGCCCTGCACTTGGGACGATGACTTCACTGAGGACTTTGATGTAGATGATGACTTTGCTGACGACGAGTCTCGGTTGGACGACTTACTGCTTGCTCCATGAACCTTCTCATTATCTGCATCTATTTATAAAGACATCATCATTTTGATGAAAAGTAGCGTTATTTGGTTTGATTGGTCTATTTCCTTTTCTAAACAATTGCTTGTTTTTTTCTTTGCATGTACAATGCAGATGCAATGAGTGTGCATAGGATCAGAAGTGAGTAAGCTTTAAAGGCGCGTATTAAATTATTTACAATACACATTCCGTTGATCAAATGTATTTTGATGGTTATGTCATATCATCATCATCATCTATTAACGTCAGCACTATCCCTCTTACAGGGGATTACTGACTTCCGCGCCATGACACTCCCTCCCTGCACTTCTTCTCGTCTCGAGCATCTCCTTCATTTAGACCAACCGTACTGCTTTTTTAAGACATACAGAATGCCCTAATTTTATTAACCAACATGCATGTCAGATACATTATATAAAATAAACATGGCTGCCTTCACTCCTATATAGCTCCCTCAAGACTATGCACTATATATTTTTAGTGAAACAAGGCAATACACAATTTTGAGATCCCTATGGGGGAGGGGGGGGGGGGGGTTTCTACCATTGCCCCTTCAAGCAGTCAATATTACATTACAATCATTGTAAATGTTGAATAAATATTCTTACATATCAATACACTAAGGCCAAAGTCAATATATGTTTGGATTTCACTACTCTGGTCCCAGTTTCATAAAAACTTCTTATCAATAACAAATGCTAAGTTTCTATGACAAATTTGCTCTCAGCCAATCAAATGCCATGATTTCAGTAACTTATAACAGTTATTGTAACTTGTTATTGATTACAAGTTTTATGAAACAGGGCCCCAGTGGATGATATGAAGACAGTACCAGAAACTCTGGCTTGCCTGAAATTTCTTGAGAAGATGGAATTCATCTGCATTTTGCTACAATTTCTTTCTTGACCATGGATCAAAACCCTGGACTGCCATTGTTTAGATTATACATGTGACATAAAGCTATATGTGTGACACTTTATTGTTTGGACTTTCCTCAGTCCCTCGAGGACTTTACACATGGTGTACCGCAAACCTCTTCCGTGACTTTATTGTTTGTTCCGTTAACCCTCATTCAGGTAAGGCACAACAAAACCGCCAGTGGTTTTTTATGATGATGTACAGAGCAATATGCTTCACATATCTCTATCTTATAACGAAGAGCTTTGGGATTACGTGCAGTTGCCATTCACTTACAAGTGAAAATAAACCGCAGCGTTTCTTTGGTGGCGGTTTATTGTGTCATGTCTGTATGAGCCTTTCGTCAACATAAGCAGGCATTGTGTGCGGGCAAGCACTGAATCCAATGACCGGGGTAATAGTATATTTGTAAAGCGCTTAGAGACATTTGTATTAAGCGCTATATAAAAATTAAATATTATTATTATTATTAATAAAGAGGGTTACACTAAGAATGGCCTGCAAGGCTGTGCAGGAGACAAACCTTTGCTATGGATTTCCTTGCCTACACCGTTGACGGTAGCATTACTGGTGCTGCTGACTGAAGTTGAGCTGCTAGAGGGTGTGGCCTTCTTACTCGTCGACTCCGAGGACTGAGAGGTGGCCTGAGGGGTGGGGGCAGGCTTCTGACAAAGGATATCAAATCAAAGGTGAGGAGATACAGTAACAGAACCTGAACATATATCGTATTACCTGTATATCAAGACTTTCTCAAGGGAGACACAAATATGGTCTCAGTAAAGAATAATACAATAATAGTGGGTTCTTGTCTAGCACTCATGTCAGTCACATACACATAACTTTAATATAGGTTTTCAGGAAAAATACCGTATACACAGTTGTTCTTGCTATGAAATGCAAGATTCAGCCAATTTGAAGTGCCCATACGTCTGATTTTGATTTAACCTTTCACCTATCTGCTTATCTTATTTTTCTGCTTTCTTTGTTAAGGTAGGATTCCCCATAATCCTTGTAAAAGTTGTTTTACTTCTTAATATTTCTCTCTCCATTGTGCCCCTGAATATTTTACATTTTTCTTCATTAGGAACACTTCAGATTAGATGGTCACATTATCTGAAAATGCAACAATTCCACGCTATTCATATGAGCAGCATGCTATCCAAATAGCCAAGTGATATTGCAGCTCAGATACATTGTGCATAAAACTGCTCTGAAAATGACTTTGTGTGTACTCACATCCTTGTAATGAAACTTGTCTTCAGGGATCATGTGCTGTTTCCTTGCTTTGAGTTGACCAGAGTAACTAGAAAATGTTAAAGGAAGAGGGTCGTCAGTTTCCACGTGCAGAAGGTCCTAGTTGTTCGCTGGCACCAGGCTTGGTGGAAATACCATTAATGGGAGTACAAGTCTGGACACAGCAACTTGTAGTCCCATCAAGAAACACCAAATACTCTCTTGGAGATACTTTAGGTGGTGCAAATGTCAGATAATGACTTTACCATATGGGGTAATGGGTGGAAAATGCAGAGCATTACATAAGACCTGTTGGTCAAAAACTAAAGGCTAAACCTTGTGAATGACAACACCCGTTTACTGGGATAACACCCAAATGGTGTCAAATTCCCCATGAGAACCCGCTACTATGTGTTATTTAATCATCAGGATTTAATCAAATCTAAATTGTGAACACCAACGATTGATTACACCTCATTTAATCACTGTTCAGGTCAGTTAATATTATCAAAATCTTCCAGAAGCATATCAATATTGTGATCTGCTGTTGTCATTCTTCAGCCACATGGGTCATTTCAAAACAACAAGGAATGTCAAATGGTAAGATCAGCTACCTAAAGCTCAGGCCTTAAAGAGGGACTGCACTACTTGCAGCTACTTGCGCGCTCTATATAGCAAACAATGCCTAAGCGGTACCCGTTGGTCCCCCATGATCCCCTTTTTCTTATGTCAAGTGAGAGCTGATTTGATGAGATAACCACCTGTCAGTGACCACACATGGCCAAACTAGTGCAGACAGGCTTTTAAAAAAAAAGTTAAATGTAACTTGTACATAACATAATGCTGTGACATCGAATACACTGACCAAGGTCACTAGAATAAAAAAGAATGAGGTACATCAGGACTCGGGTGATTATGCGATGGGCTTAAAGATGCAGTTGAGTTCTGGTCATGCGATTGCATTGTGAAAGAAACGGGTGTGGAATCGACCAGATAAGGTTGATCATCTAGCATATAAGAATTTGTGTGTATTGCAAGCTTCTGGAATCATCAATATGATAAGAAATTTGGCCAAGTCTTGGTAAAGTTACAAACACTGTACACAGAAAGATGTATATGGAACTACACGAACACGTGGCGTAAAAATTCTACCCGGATTTTTACAATGTTACATGACATATTTAGAATATGAAGGCATTTGAAGAGCACTTGCATAATAAGAACGATGACGCTCACAAATTATTTTTCACCTCTTCCCAGAACTCAACCTTCTCTTTAAAGATGTGTGAATTGCATGTAGCTAGTACTTCCATTGTAGAAAAGTTGTTGCTGCTACTGCTGTTGTTTTCATTGTCCTATTTTTATCAGGTACTAATAGGCCATTTTTGTAATGTATCTAAATGTAATGCATTGATCTTTTTGAAGTGCCTCGAAATGAACAGTCAATAGTCAGAATCCAAATTGCATACATTAGTTGTTGCTAGGTAGGACAAACATTATGGCTTACCCTACCTAGCAACAACGTAATATATTCAATTTGCATTTGGACTATTGAAATACAATTATTGCTCACAGATAAATGATGACATAATTTGTATCAGGCATTTTACAAAGGCATATGCATTACATTTGGTTACATTACGAAAATGGTTTATTGCTAGTCTTCAGTATACCTTTTATAAACTTTAAACCTATAATTAATTCTGACATTTGTTCTTTGGGGGGGGGGGGGCTGAGTGCTACTTACCCCATGGCTAAGGCATAGATGTCAGGCCTCTTTTCCTTCTCCTCGGTTCTGATCTTATCCACTCTCTTCTCAAGAACCTGACCAAGGTTCTGCACCAGCGGGAAGTATTGCAGGATCTGACCCAAAGAAACAGGAAGAAGATTGATACGGTTTCAAACTGTGCTAGAATAGTCGAAGTGATGACATAGCACAATGTATTGCAATATTTACCAAAAATGATGTAGGTTAATGGTTGTCAGTCAATGACCGAGCAACACATTTGGCATGATTTATTAACTTAGGCTTTGATTAATTTTTTGCTTTCTGCTTTCCTATTCACTCATGCATTGCTTTACATTTTGGTATCTATACACATATAGATAAGTGAGCAAGTTAAGAGCCATTGTTACACAGAGCTACTTTCTAAAACCCTAACATGCTGCCTCTTGCCATTCATTTGCACACACTTGTGGCAGTTTCTACAGGGAGTTTTCCATGTCATATCTTAATAGTGCTCAAGAAGAGCATAAGTCATGGTGTAGTGGTTCATTCTCTCGACTCTCAATCCGAGGGTTGAGGATTCAAATCCTAGCCTGGCACTTACGTTCTTTGGCAGGATATTAATCCACATTTACCACTCTCCACCCAGGTGTAAATAAAAAATTTAAAAAAAAAATAATAATAACAATATGTCTTATTTACCCAGGGTAGCCTCATCAGTATTCATACTGTTCTCCCTGAGGGCTCTGCAATCATATTATTACCCCGGTCATCGGATTCAGGCTTACCCGCACACAATGTATGCACATTCTCCACTCCCTGGGGAGCACTTCAGCCAGGAACCTTTTTTACAAGCGCACACTCGCTAATCAAAGCACATTAGCTTTCGCATCCTACCGGGTAAATGGGTGTAAATGGGTACCTGGCAATTGCTGGGTTAGCAATAATACAAGGGCCCTCAGGAGGAACAGCATTAATGCTGCCAAGACTCTCTTGAGTAAACAATTTCATTTTATCATTATTATTATTGTTCTTATAAATGATGGTATGATTAAGACCAAGTGAGAGAAGTGACTTTTATATCCATGTAAACAAAGAAATTTGGGTTATAGTATGCGATATACTGGAAACGTGATGGTTTTCTTACCTTGGTTAGAAGTATGAGTGTGTTCCTGATTTGAGTGTACTCCTTTGATTCTAGACAAGCAACCACTGCCTGTAAATCAGAAGCACACGCACAATAAGCAGTCAATATTTGTTTCATATACCGCATCCGCAGTGTCCAGTGTCAAAAAGAGATTTTTTACAAAATATTCCTGTCAAAACGTATTACTGTGTAGAGTCTAGGGAAATGTACATGTACCTGTGCGTCAGTCTCACCGCGCATATCCATTGTTAACTTCACGTGCAATCGTTGCATCTTCTGCATTTTACGCGCAATTAGAACTTTGCCCTGTCAATATTGTTTTGCTATTCTGCCCAGCAGTTAGTAGCCAAAGCTGCAGTTTCCACCAATGAGAGGCCTACAATCTTCATATGCGGTCTATAATACAATGTATAGGATTCTAAGCAGTATTTCATCTCCTGAAAACCGGAATGGTATTAATTCATATTCTTTGGATCTAACCAGACGATTTAACCTTCAGAAGTAGCAACTCTTAGAAGTTCATGCATTGAAATATAGCAAAATATGATACTTAAGCCATTTCTCAATCTTTCTGATGTATTGGAAGTATACGTGATTCTGTTGTCATCACATTTCAAGAGACAGAGTTATGCCACATATAAATGCTTCGAATTTCAATAGAACGGAATATATGAGGAGATGAAAACAAAATTACCGAAATTATGTTATATTTCACAGAGGCTGCAGGCCAAGGTACAGCTAAGAAAGCTCACTTCAGCTTCATTCAACATGCATTTACCTTGGTAAGCTTGTACTGCCACTTATGACAGACATGGCGAAAGTTTTCATAGTCCAACTGGTCAGCCTTGTTGCTGGACTCTGTACCGCTCGCTCTCAGCACTGTCACAAAACCGGGAAAGTTGCCGCATTCCTAGGGGGAAAACAAAGAATGACCAGGGATGAAAACAGTGGGCTCAGTATAGATTATAGACACTTTATCTCAAGTGATGATATGCTAAAAAGGGACACATGAAAACACACTGTACGAAAGCAACATAAACATTTGATGTTAGCGTATGAAAGCCTCATGTTAGTAGTAGTTAGGAATGTGAAATGACTGCTGATCACAATAGAGGAAAACAAACAACACAATCAATAAGATAAATAAGGGTGTAACAAAAGCCGATACGGGCCAATTAATATATCAATAAGTTATGTGTGTAACTTCTATTCAATTTCCCATCCTCATATATGCTCGATTATAATTCCATACATATTGCATTCATTTCATTCATTACTTCATACCAGAAAAAAAATCATGAATAAAGTATGAATAATATCCCCTTGCATGAAAAGTTATTTTGCTGTAACAGGAGGACAGAGAGCAGATATTTCTATGCTAAAATATGCACAATAAATACATTCAACTAAAAGCCTGAAATCTAACCTTCTCATATGTTTCTTTATCCCCATGCCATTTCATCACAGTTTCCATCATTGCACAAAGGAACCTGCCGTAGCGAATGGCTTCGTTCTCCGTACAGCTGGCTACCGTGTAGGTGATATCTTGAAATACCTGTTCGGATATGATATGATGAAGAAAGAGAGAGGAAGAAAAAAAAAGACAAATATTGAAATGGAGGATAAAGAAAATTGATGAAAAGAAGTCAGCAAACAAAGAGAAAAGAAGGAAGAGCAATCCTAAGAATTTCAAGGATGAAACAACTCTCACAGAATCAAATAACAAAATTAATTCAATGTTTTAACTACAATTATGCAATACAAGCCAAAGATACAGGCATGCAGAATAAAATGTAAGATAGTTGAGTAACGAGCTACGAAAGATGAAAAGTTGGACTTTGTCAGTACCACAGAGGAATTGACTGCACCTTTGTGGTTGCTTTATTGTGTATGTCAGTCTGAGCTAATTTAATCCATCTTGCTGGTCCAAGTAACTCTTTGTATGAGTATTATATCTACTATTTACAATATACCATGGACTATTCTTTTCTAAATTGTCTTTTCACAATATGATTATTCTATAGATAAATGATACAATAATGCAATTCATTACATTTCCAAAGTTATCTATGGAAGAGGAATATTATCTACAAACGGAGAATTTACTTACCCTATCATAGCACAAGAGGGTGGAGAAGTTGGGCGTCTTTAGTTTGTGGACAGTGAGGACAAACTTTGCACAGTAGAGGGCGTCGCTGGCTGAGAAGCAGCAGCGTGGGAAGACGCAGAGCTGCAGGAACTGGGTGATGGTCTCATTCTTGGTCGAACCTGGGATGTTTAGAATGAAATGTTTAGAGGGGTTGAAATGTGTAGATTCGCTGAATATGAACACAAATACTCACTGGTAGCATTGCAAAACTGCAGGGATGAAAATTGAATAGAAACAAAATGTGTAGATTCGCTGAATATGAACACAAATATTTACTGGTAGCACTGCAAGACTGCGGTATTGAAAATCGAATGGAGAACATTTGAATCATGATTTGCATCACAAATCGGACTTCCAAAAGATTCACAGTTCATTCAAATGTTGTCTACAAACATAAGAAGGGGACAGGGTTGAATCCATTTCCCTTTGTATCTTTCTTCAACGTTTCAACACAATATTTATCCTGTGCCCTATTAAAGCTGATCCGACATTTACATTGGAGATGATTGCTCCAGGCTTTGTTAAGCAAAGATATACAAACAGAGAGGTCCAGGATTGGGGGGGGGGGATCCATTTCCCTGTGTATATTTTAACAGAATATTCATCATGTGCCCTAAGCTGATCTGACATTTGCACTGGTACAAACCTTTACCTTTAATCTTTCAACTCATGAAAATATTTGCACTATTGAACTCATAACCATTCATTATTTGTATACTAATCCCCTAACAGCACTTTAGTTTGTATGTTACGGGTTCATTGTCACTATGCTATATTCAACCATCATATGATCTTCAAATAATACTTCTATTAAAGAGATATTGCCAATTTGAATACGCTCTCAAATTGACAGAAAGGGGACTTGTGAGTGGACTTCTAAATGCACCTGCACGCTCTCGCATGTTTTCTTATAGGTTGATTTTATACATTCTAGCTATACACAAATATTTCTGTTAAGTAATTGGAACACTTTAAGCTGGTAGACCCACAGAAGTGCGGGGAGAATTTTTGTTAAAGGTTGATTTTGTAAATTCTAGCTGTACATGAATTATTTCTTCAGCTGGCAGGCTGGCTTACGTGCAGTGAACCATGTCTCACACTCCTTCTTGAGACGAGCCTCTATCCTCTGGCAATGCTCCTGTTGCTTTCTCTCTTCATCCTTGAGTCGATCGATGATGATTACAAATCTCTCCTTCTCCTTCTTCCTTTTTGCCGAGGCCTACGGGTGGATAAAATGTAAACATATTTCAAGATACGACATGGTCCTAGTATGAGCAGTAGTTGTGCTGTCATGAAAAATTCATTTTCAGCATGCTTGCAAAAAAGTGTAGACTTCTGTTCAGAGTAAACCATCGTAAATGCTTACACATACCGGCTAAGCAATGACGTAATTAATGCATCATTCGATAGAAATAGTTAAGGATGCAATGCAGAGATGCCAACCTTCTTCAACAAAATAAAGTATTCTTAAGAGCAAAAAACAGTATTTTTGAAAAAATCTCTCACCTTAACATATCGCACAACCGAGCAGCTTAAAAAAAACGGCAGTACCACGTATACGTACCCGGATCGGAGCGCGACGTGCATATATTACACGTGCGTTGTTCGCAATGTGCGCAGTTTGGGGCCCGTATCATCATCCTGCATGCATCGTTTGAAGACGGAGGTGCATAATACACTTACGACACAAAGCCCATGATCAGAAATTAAGAAAAACGTCACTAAAAAAAAAATTGTTTAAAAAAAAAAATATATATATATATATATATATAATAACAAAAAAAAAATATAAAAACAAAATTCAAAAACGTAACAAAACATACAAAACACGTACTGCCGTATTTATAGCGAAAAAACGGGTCAAATACGGTAAAAACGGAACAGTTGGCATCTCTGCCAATGGCACTGAGATTGTTGTCTCGTCTACTCACTTCAAACAATGAAATACTATTGTCTTAATATTTGAAAGTAGAAATTTGACAGCATCATAAAAGTGATAAGACTGTGATACGTTTCCACAGGTTTTGTATCTGTGCCGTTCTTTCCAAGTGCTGTACAATGAACTGGAAAAAAAAAGAAGATATCTATTTGCTACTGAGGAACATATTTGTGTATCATTGTGTTCTCCAAACAAAGGGCGTGAACAGATACACAACCAGCTGATGTACATTTCTAGAAAAATGCATTCTTATGTGTTGACCTTTATTAGACTGCCTCTACAAAACATGTTTCACTCGGTGTAAACTGATGTTCTCTGTATACAAATTTCTGTATCCTTTCATTGTCTTGTGTTTTCCAAGTCTTTGTAGGCAAAATTTGAAACAACTTCATTTGTTTCTGGGGGATCCATACACTACAAGCACTGCTTTTTCTCAGAAATTAAGAATTTCTTGTAATAATTTTATTATGTGCAAAATGTACTTGTAAAGTTACCAAGAAAAAATAAATTATGTATGAAAAAATGTAATGCCTTTGTTTATCTTTCTGTTGGAAATGAAATAAATATGAATCGAATTGAATTGAATTGAATTACAAGACTACACAACTGAAATATCTGACCAAAATCCGTGGAGACACCCTTCTGCATAACACATAGGATTTTGGGCCTTGGTCTATTTACTAGCAGATAGATACATCATTTGTAAATGTACGACTATGAAATGAGCTCTCACCATTTCTTTGTTGTCATCTACAGATGCCATGGTCACCTTGATCTTGTTGATCTCCTTGTCATAGCTTGGACTGGGAACATGCAGGTCGTACATGGACAGCGTCCAGAAGCTTGCATAGAATTGCGGGCTGTATGGAAATCATCAACATGTTATTGTGAATTTTTTTTTTTCCGTAACAAATAATACTTGTTTTAATGGGTATGCATTCATACAGTTCTACAAAATTCACAGTGCACGATTTCTCCTTGCTAATTCAATTCAAGCTTATTTAAGCCAATCATTATAAATGACATTTACATCACATTAAATGGTATGTGTCCATTGGGGCGTTGCAAGAAAGTTGGGTTGATTGCAAGTTGCAAAATTGGCAACTGATATTTGCAATCGATTGCAACTCAACTTTCTTGCAACGCCCCACTTGTCTCCTAAATTTCCTAGGATTATGTTAGGATTAAGGCTTTAACAATTAAATTAAGTTAACTAGATCTAGCTTTTATTCTACCCCCTCTCTCTCTCTCTGTTACTAATGGGGCGTTGCAAGAAAGTTGAGTTGCGGTCAATTGCAAATTTGCAATTGACTGCAAGACTTACGCTTGATTTGGGGGATTTGCTATTGATTGCAACTTCCTTGCAATGCCCCACATGTGTATGATACAGTGTATGTATGTTACAGAAAGTGAGTGACTGAATGACTTCCCTGATATCATCCCAGACATAAGAAGGATTAAAGGAGATGATACCGTCTGTCAAAGGACACATGATGGCCTGGACGAAACGTTGCGATGCATCACACAAGACTGTAAAACATCACTGTCTACGTTTAAGTTACAGCTTTCGAATGTTAGTGTACGAATGTTAGTGACAGTGAGCACTAAAAAAAAAGGATTCGGGGAAAAAAATGGCATCCAACAAAATTCCCCCCTTTTGAGTAACAAAATTGGGAAAAATAGGGAAGAATAGATGAAATAAGGAGAAAATCAGGTTTAAGAAATAAAACAAAAATCGGGAAACCGATTTAAATCAAGTAATTATCAGGCCTGAGTGAGTGATTTAACAACTTACC
Source organism: Strongylocentrotus droebachiensis (assembly GCA_035222895.1). Taxonomy (NCBI): domain Eukaryota; kingdom Metazoa; phylum Echinodermata; class Echinoidea; order Camarodonta; family Strongylocentrotidae; genus Strongylocentrotus; species Strongylocentrotus droebachiensis. Next base: position 39,501 of record JAVYIG010008871.1, on the reverse strand, counting down.
TGATATCATCCCAGACTTTAGGAGGATGAAAGGAGATGATGCCATCTGTCAAAGGTGACATGACCACCTGGGAGGCCTGAACGTAACGTTGGGTGCGGTTACCAGATGACTTACTGCTCTTTTCCTGTCGCCTTAGGTCCTCTACTTTGGACTGTTTTATGGAGATAAAGACGGATCAAGAAACGGTTTATAAATCTTTGATAGGTCACATTACGGTGTTGTGCGATTCAGTCACATCCATCCAGATGTCAACTTACTACGTCTAACTTGGACTGTTTTACGGAGATAAAGACGGATCAAGAAACGGTTTATAAATCTTTGATAGGTCACATTAGTAGGGACACTGATTTCCCTTTTGTTGTACGATTCAGTCACATCAATCTAGTCCATTTAATGTTAGGTGTAGTTACAAGATGTCTTATTCTTTTTCTCCAGCTGCCTTAGCTCGTCCACCTTAAATACAAAATACAGGTATTTATGTGACGGAGAAATTGTTTCTACTTTGGTGTGACTCCCTGATAGGTAAAAGTACAGGGGGGTGTTTCACAATGACTAAGATTGACTTTAAGTTAGACTTAACTATGGCAGGCCTTTCATGCCACTGGTTGCTGTCACCATTTGTCTCTCAATTATGATATTTAGTTTTTTTTTTCTTCCATAACGAACTATCAAAAAAAGTAAATTCTGTAGATTTGTAACCACGATTTGTATGTCCCTTGAGAAACCAATATCAGGAATGGTTAGAGGAACTAGTGGCATGAACGGCTTGCCATAGTTAAGTCCAACTTAAAGTCGATCCTAGTCTTTGTGAAACACTCCCCAGGTCTGTGAGATTAAATCATATCTTCTGAGAGATGTATTGGTGTAAATTCAATTCAACATTGAGAGCAGAAACCAGGGCATCGTTTTGCGAGCCGTCGAAAGTACAAATTCACCAGAATCCCATTGAAATGCGTTTTAATCGCCAAAGTACATGTTTCAACGGGATGTCGGTGAAAGTGTAGTAATGACAGTTTTGTGAAACGATGCCCAGATGTCTTGCTGCTCTTCTCCTGCTGGCACAAGTACAAGTTCACAGACATGCCATTGAAATGCATGTTAATTGTAAAGTTTGTGTTTTAATGGGATGACAGTGAACTTGTAGTCATGACAGTTTCGTGAAATGGAACCGAAAATAAAAGGTTCCAGTGTTTGATAGGCTTGAACCCATCCCTGGTCTGGTGGTACTGACCTGTATATTCTGGGTACACATCGGTCTGTAGAGAAAGAAGGCACTCTCCGGAGTGAGGTGATAGTTGGTGACCATGTTGACTAGGTCAGGGAAGTGTTTGGAGTAGTCTTCTATACTCAGCAGGTTGGAGAGGAACCCTCCCAGCTGGACAAGTGTGTCTTGGCACTGCAGGAAATAGAAGGCAAAAGAAAAAGGGTGTAAAGGGCCCATAACCGGTGTGTTGGCTCAGTCAGTAGAGCGTCCGTCTCACAACCGGGAGGTCGAGGGTTCGAACCCCGGCCGCGTCATACCAAAAGACGTTGAAAGACGGGAGTTGCTGCTACCTTGTTTGGCGTTCAACATAAAGGGATAGAGCAACGTCGATCTGGCGCTGCTCAGTGGCTGCCGGGCTCACAATCAATTGGGCAAAAAGAATTTTCATTTTCGGTTTAATAAAATTTGGAGTGGACTTTAAAAGATTATTATTATTTCCCTATTTGACAGATAACGACTATAATTATGAACAGTTCCGAATTGGTCTTCTGAAGTTAAGTTGATAAGATACTGGACATATACGTAGGTGTTGTGATGCCACTAATCAAAGAAAATTGATGCTAAGGCTAATAAATCAGAGAGATGGGACCTACACCACCACTTTTTACATGAAATTTTGGAAATGGACTATAGAATGATTCATAGGTTAATATCTATTTTTTAGTCGCATAAGACCAGCATTTCACCGATTGACTTTTATCAATTACTAACTTGTAAGATAATCTATTGACTACTGAATTCTCTCATCTCCTTAGGCCTAAAAAAAAAAAAGGTGTTGTATTGCCCTTTGTGACCGACCCCAAAATCTAGAAATCTACTGTTGTTTTTTTTGTTTATGTTTTTTTTATTTACTGTTTTTCAGGAAAAAATATGTTTCAAAGCATTCAAAACTGAGAAATATCAGCCCAAAGAGTAAATACAAAAAAATAAAAAAAATAAAAAAGTTTAAAGAAAAAGATTTCCGACCGACCAACCCATGTTTTAGGGCGTATGTCTCTGGGCTTGATTGCGAATAGCCCTTCTCACCTGATCATAGAGCATGCCCACCAGCTTGAGATGAGTTCCTTGCTCATGTTTATAGACCACCCTGTACTTCTCTTGAGCCATAAGCATACACATGGTGACAGCTAGGTCATCCTCTAGCAATGCTTCCTTGAGACGCTGTGATGATCGCTTGGTGTTTCGCACTTGGGTAAAGTAACCTCCCTGTGATAATAATAATAATTATAATAACAATAATTACATCAATTCATATTATAGCGCAGCTTCTATATAAATATACTCTACTGCGCTGATACAAGTGTACTGAAGGTGTTAGGTTCCATTTCAAATTAAATCAGTCACTATGCGAAGATGTTCATTTCACTATGTGAAGACGTTCATTTCACTATGTGAAGATGTTCAGCGGGAAGTATTAAAATGACCAACTACACAACCGAAACTCTGCGATTTGCCAAATCAAGGGTTGTTATTGTTTGATTGCCAACAAATTTGTGCGTTTCTGGAAACACTGGAAAATATGTGAAGTTACAAATTTCATGCTTCTATCTCAATCACTTTTTTGTTCTTTCATAATTATGCATTAATTCAAATCATATACTTTGCAAAACACACTGAAAAAACGAAGAAAAAGCAAATCACACATCGTGTATTGTATTAAAATGTAATTATGACAAATTACATTTTTAGTACTATTAACCCCCCCCCCCCCCCCCCATGTCCTGTTCCACTTTCTTCTAATTCTGTCACACTGGTAAAAATAAGACTAGTATATTTTTATTTTTCTCAACATATCCCTCCTCGTCCTCTCTCTTCTCTCCGTCACATGCCCCAGTTTGTTCCTTTTGACTCCTACTATTCTCTCTTTATAATTACATAATTTTGAATAATGCAACTATATAATCTTTGTATGTATCCGTCTTTAGACTGTTTTTACAAAGAATTTTCTTTCAACAGACCAAAATGAATGAATAAACGACTATGTGTAAATCACCTCGGCTCTGAGAAGCTCTCCTCCAGCCAGTGCTTCCAACTGGTCAGCGGTCATCTCTTCGGTCACCTCAATTCCAGCCATCTTCAACACCACTTCTCTCAAGATCAACAGATCAAAACTACAGCAGATATGAGAGAAAAGAGCATAAGCCATCACTGAAGTTAAGACTGTAGAACATAAATATAAATATAAATAGTATATTTGTAAAGCGCTTAGAGACATTTGTGTTAAGCGCTATATAAAAATTAAATATTATTTTTTATTATTAAATCAAAAAAAGGAATATGAAGCTGTAGGGAAATTTACAAATGATAAATTTCTCAGTGTCCTATGCATCTTTGTTTTATGAAATTTTTTAGAAAAAAAACAGACCCTTTGATTTTTCTTTGATTATTTCAAGTTTTAACATTGTTTATGTAGTCCTAATGAATTTACTTGTTTACATGTAGCAAAAGTGACATCATCATAAATTACCAATTTCCAGACTTAACAGGTTTGGAATTTTCCTCATGAAAATTGATATGCAAGTTTAAAAAAAAAGTTTTTTAAAACTTAAAGCTTATCTGTACTAATCTATAGGAGGGATTAGACCCCCCTGCAAGGTCATTGGACAGGTGGTTATCTCATCAACTCAGCTCTCAATTAACATAAGAAAAAGAGGATCATGGGGGACCAATGGTCACCGATTAGGCATTGTTTTCTATATAGAGGGAGCAAGTAGCTACAAGTAGGACAGTGTGGCTTTAAACAAAAACTGAATCAACTCTATATTATCAAGATCATCACACTACACTGTTGCCCATGAATTTACACATTACATTGTTGCCCATAAATTTTGAAGATTTTTGTTTGTTGTTTACATCTTTTCGTGAAGTGATTGTAAACTGCTACTGGCCAAAGAAGAGTCAAGTATCAGGGTTACCTTACATGGTCTACTTTAGATGACAGTCTCAAACAATCTGCATCATTACGACAATTTAAGTTGAATATAAACAGTATCTTTTCAATTTAATCTAATTATAAAACCAGACATTTGAAGGGAGAGTCAACCCTGAGGATGGGTTTACTCCGCCTTTACTTGGCCACACACATTCTCAGGGTGGACTTCCCCTTCATTGTTACCGGGGCTAGACTCTATAAGCTTCGCTTTTTCTAGCCCCATCTACATTACTTACCTTTTTATGTTTTAATGTTGATGTTTGTTAGCTGATGTAGATTTTTATTGTTCTGTTATGCTTATGTATCGTTTTTAATTTGCTCTATGTGTCAAATGTGTACAATGTATTCTGTTACCTTGTATATTTTTCTGGTTTTTAATGTGGAAAATAAATGAAATGAAATGAAATATATGATTATTTGTGATAAATAAAGTTTATATCTTCTCACTATTGATCAATTTAAAGAGTCATAGAGATTGATCAATACAGTTCTGAGAAGATATAAACATAATCTATAAAGAATTAACGATATTTTCAGCAACTTGTTACCTCTTGCCAACTTTGAGCTGGTTGGCCACAAACTGGAGCAGTCCTGTCAGCTCAATGTTATATTTCCGGAACATGGCCCCACAGAATGCTGCCAGACCTGAGCAACAGAAAACACACAAGAAAACTCCCATTTATAGTGTGAGCTATAATACACTGGACGGATGCAAAGGTTATAGGTTCAAGTTTCAAAGTCAAATCACAAACAACTGATCAAATAACCTCAAGGGAACTTCCTATACTGCCCTATACTGCACACAAGTCACAAGGAGCTTGTATAGTCTTGGATAGATGCTCTTTGACATAGACATTTGAGACAATGCTGCCTTCGGTTGATTCTGTGAAATAAATCCTGTATGATATAAGTATGATGACTGTCCATTTATTTTGTTGGAAAAAAAGGAAAACCTCTTTATGTAAACAATGACAATTGCATCTTTATAGTGTTCCTAAATGAATACCATTCAATATTTCCATCCATTAATTGTACAGTCAGCAGACTAGAAAATATGGGATAATGTCCCATACATGAAATTGCTAGTGAAGAATTCCTCAGAAAGTATGAGCCACGTAAAAAGTCCATATGAACATTATTCTATCTATCAAGGTGTCTTCTCCCAGTTAGTACACTCTTGCAGTGTCTGTTCATTCCATGTCTAAAAGTGCCTCGTATTCTGAAACAAAATCCTAGATTTAGCTCATGCTGCAATGATAATTATAAACTTTTAGATCAGTCAGGAATCCCATGACTTTCACAAGCCAATCACCTGTCTGATTATCAAGATATTTATGATTGGAAATCAAAATTTCATTTTCCCAACGGTTTTTAAAACACTACAGTCTATTGGAGAAAATGAGTATGGTAGAACCGGTCACTCAAAGATTTTTACTTTTTGAAGCACTTCATGATCATTTTGAAGCGAAATTTTTGAGGGCTTCAATATTACACCATCTCACAGACACTGATAACACGTAGGGTCGTGCATCTCAGGTTTAACCTTTAACCTTTCCTCTCGGGATATTTTATGAGCAAGTTTTAAACTTACTTTGCATCCAAAGTGAAAGGCTGGTTTCGTCGTGCTTCATGCGTTCCTTCTCTGGGTTAGCCAGAGCTTCTATCACACAATCTGAGAGGTAATAAGGCTAAGGAATCACACTGTAACTAGTTATTTTAAGTTTATCATTAACACAATTTCCCCCCTACAAATAAAATTAAATGGTCTTGTATGCACAGAAAGCTGTAGTTAGGTGAGATTTGGCAACAAACATTATTTATTTAAAAAAAAATTAGTAGTACTAGTACTAGTAACAGTGATAGCAATTAGTAGTAGTGGCAATTTTTATTGTAATAGAAATAGTAATAATAATAATAACAATAATAACAATAATAAAAACAACAATATAATACTAGTAATATGTACATAGCAAAGTTTTTAAGCACTGTACTATTATGAATGTACGCTGTATATGTATTTGTTTACTAATCCAAGACATTGATCCCAATTGTTGGCATACCTTCCTAAATATATTCTGGACCAACTCAAACAAGTGTAAAAATAAAATTGATACTTAAACTGCGTTTGACAAGCAAATTTTCTATTTCATGTTGGGCAGTGCTACAAACACTAGATTCTTGGAATCTAGATTCGCAGTACACAATGGCAGAAAATCGACCTGAATGATTTGATGGCCGGGGATAGAACCTAGGACCTACTCAACATTTCTTGGAAGCGATAAAGGATACATGCTAGGATGTCGAAGGACAGGGATGTGAGGTACTTGAGAGAATCAACCACAGGTCCAATCAGGTTATCATACATCTGAATCTGAGACAAAACCTGGTAATAAAGAAAAGAAACATTATACCATTCAAATCAAATCTTTATGGAGTTGTTGCATTAAGTATCGCCAAATGAGTGAACTAAAAACTTATGTAATGACGGTGCTTGATTATTATGATCATTCTTATTTGCCTCATCATATTAAAGAAACATGCAAAAGAGTCATGTTGAAAGAAACTTTCCATTTATTCAATCAGTAATAATATGCAATACCACAAAAGTGCAATAATTACATACCTGTAGTATACCTTCTGACAAGTAAGGCTGTGCGTATTAGCGTGTAATGAGGTACTCGAGTACACGCCCATGCTTACAGGCGGATACTGATGTGCTCGGCGCCCATGTTTTTTTTTTTTTTTTTTTTTTTTTTTACAGACCCTTTTTTTAGACGCGGCGGGGGAAAAAAATTGTTGTAAAATTAATACCATAAACACTTAGCTTTATTTGCTAAATATTGATTTTCAAGTCTTCAGTTTTCAATGAAAAATTGGGTTTCTATTAAGAAAATACTTGATACTTTTCTGTCTTTCTTAGCGACTGTTGGATTGTCGCCAAGAGTAGTCAAGAGATGGCGCTGCTCAGATATTTATTCTTTTGCCGACGTCGTAGGCAGTACCCCAGGTCCGTCTTTGAAAACCCATGCTATTTTACTGCGAGTTGCAGTTGAAGGCGCCGATTCGTGCTCGTGAACTTGTCACAAATAACACTAACAAAGCTGTTTTTAAAACTAAAGATGACAGACAAATTTTCCTCCGATGCCAAAAAGAAATCCAGACATTGGCAGCTAGTTCGGTCATAGTTTCGGAGTGTTGAGTTGACATTGACACCCCGTGTATGATTGAGCTGGGAAACATTTTTACTCACGGTACCATGCTGGTCACGGGCGAGTATCGGCCGGCCAATGCCAGGTGGAGGGGCATAAATCAGGACTTAGAAAACAAAATTAAAAAATTGGCGGCAGTGTATACGAGTACGAGAAATCGTACTCGCATACCTGCCAAACTGAGACAAGAGAAATTCGGAGTAAATTTTTCTGGATGGACTACGAGGTCGCAAACCACCGAAGGATTGGGGTAGTAGCCCGTAGATTGGGGGGGTACACAGGACTTTAGGGTCTATTTTTATGAACAGCACGAGTCTTACCCATTTTGTCCTTCAAAAATGGAGAAATCAACGAAGAAGAAGAATATAGTAGTAGTAATCCAAAATAAATCCGAGGAAGTCCGGTAAATAACAAGCTTCCACGATCGCAGTCACCGCACAAGCATTGAAGAAAACACGCCAATCATACACTACATGCACTGTATACATTGGCAATGTATACAGTGCATGTAGTGTATGTATTAGTAACGTCCGCACACACTTTATCGATATAGTTGCGCACGTGCTTCCACGTACTACTACATGCAGTTGGCAGTACATGGATAATCAATGCGGAACTAACGATTGCGTTCGGGCTGCGCTGTGTATATCTTCTATGAGCGCGAGCGCAGATGTCGGCGTGATCTGGTTATCAGTGCTGTGTTATGCTTTAGTCTTATGCAACAGTCGTTTGTTTTAAAAATATTTTAAAATTGCAAAAAATCAGAGTTTTGAGGCATGCAATTGGAATTCGGAGTGGGTATGAAAAAAGCGGAGTAACTCCGCCTAAATCGGAGTGGTTGGCAGGTATGTACTCGTATAGTTGTCAAACTTGAAGGGACTCGAGTATCAGAGTACGAGAAATCGTACTCGTATAGTTGTCAAACTTGAAGGGACTCGAGTATCAGAGTGTTTGTATTTAATATCAATCTTTGCGCAAGAGTCAGGGTGCCAGGTACAAATTTCAGAGGCCAAAATGTCAGTGGTGAATATGTCAGAGGTTATAATGTCACAGGTGAAAATGTCATAGGTGGAAAATATCAGAGGTAAAAACGTCAGAGCTAAAAGTGTCAAGTGTAAAAATATCAGATTTCAAAATGCCAGAGAAAACATTTATACTTCTGATAAATTTACCTCTGAAATTTATACTACTGACATGTAATGTAGTGGCAGGGAAACAAGAGAAAAACAGCTCTCAGTTTCCAACCCTCCAGGATGATTTGTCTGTACTTACATAAGAGAAGAGCACCCCAGGATTGGAGTGGCTGAGTTTGCCTAGCTGCCTCCCAGACGGCTTGACGTTCTCCTTGGTCAGTCTCTTCATGATGTACTTGGCCCGGTCAGTGGTGTTGGCCTTGACCCTGATCAGCGGAGGATGGATCCCATAGCAGTGGTTAATCCATCGTGCATACAAGCAGTATCTGTAGGTAAGGGGAGGGAATGGGGTAAGGGGGGAGGGGGGCAAAGAGTTTGAAAGCTGATGATGCTCGATTGTTTTTTCAACGGCTCCCTATAAAAAATTACACATAGCCTATTGCATGATACATATCATAGTAAAACCAGGTTTGACAACCGAGATAAGTCCTCTTCAGTATAAACTTTTGACAGAGAATCATCACCTTCAATGATGTCTTCCATCACTGACCACACCTCTTCTGACTATGAGCAGTGCACATCATCAGGGTGCTGCATTAAATCAACAGTTGAGTCTGGCAAGAAATAAAGACTACAGCTTCTCCTTCAAAACTAAATTTATAGGTCACACAGATAATCTCCATCAGCCACACTGTATTTATCATACGATACATACCAAAGTTCAAAGCCAATTTAAATGTTTCCAGTACAAGACCACTACCGGTGTTAAAAGGGTTGTCATGGATTTAATCAAGACTGGGGATGAGTAATGTTGCACAGCCACCGTGCTGCTAAGAGTAATCTTTCCGTAAATTGGTACCTATAATTTTGTCAAAAATTGCATGTGTGCATGGCAAATGAGCAACCATGCAGAAAGGCAAACAAACAACCAAAGTGTTAATTTACACACTGATATCGTAGACAATTATTGTCTCTTGTGGTGGACTGTAGAGTAATTGCGGTCGGAACATTACAAGTCCCTATTTGTGGTTGCTTGATGTTTATCCTTGACTCATGCAGTAAGGTAGCATCTTCATTAGGAACCGACCATCTTCAGATATACAGATGTTGCATGGTCCCTTGCTCATACACCTTGAGTCTTATAAAGTATTATAAAGAAAGAACACGAGCCTCCCACACTCCGACCTTACCGTCAAACTACAGAAATAAACACTCAAATCTAAGACAAGCTTTCCCCTTTCTGTCTTCCAGTTTGGTACATATCCTTACCTCCTGTGATAAGGCAGCATCTTCATGAGCGACCAGACCTCTTCAGAGAGACAGGCATTGCATGGCATCATGCTGATGGACGGCAATATCACTTGCTCAATCATTGACAGCATCTCGTGAAAAACTCCATTCTACAAAAGAAACATCAATACTCTGCGTTTATATGAGGCTTAATACATTGACGATGTCTCTAAGCACTTTACAGATGTGTTATTACCCTGGTCAACAGATTCAGGCTTGCCAGCACACAATGTATGTACATTCTCCACTCCCTGAGGAGCATTCCAGCGAGGCACCATTTTACAGACGCTCACATGTTGAGCATACTACATTAATAGTCGTATCCTACCGGGTACCCATTTAGCACCTGGGTGGAGAGTGGCAATTGTAGATTCACGTCTTGCTAGAGGACGTGAGTGCAGGGCTGGGATTTGAACCCGATACAGTGTGATCTACGATGCGGCGACTTATCCACAACACCTCTACAGATACTACATCTAGAGACAACCACACACAACAGCGTCTTTACAATGTATACATTTCAACAACAAAAATTTGGAGAATAAAATACTGGGCAACCAACCATGATATTCATATACTCTTCAATAGCAAGTAACACAAGATGGAATGTCATGTAATAGACATGTACAATGTTTCATATAGCATACAGGTGAGGAATAAAATATGGAGTCCACTGCGCTAACCTATTGGAAGCTGTGAGCAAAATGCATCTTCCCTTCTAGCACTCAAACAGAGAATATGCAAAAAATAAAATCATGAAAAATTCAGTCTGACTTACCAACTCTTCTTTCTTTTCCTCTGTCGATGAAGCTCTCTACAAAGATAGAAAAAAAATGAACGCAAGGCACAATAGTGTGTGCATGAAGCAGATAATCATAATAAGGATACCCCTAAAAACACGAACTTTGAATTACCATTATAATTCATTGATTATGAAGTATGATTTAATAACAATAATTATAATTAATCTGGATTTGCATAGCCCTCAATTCGGAATATGGTATCTAAATGGTATATATATATATATATCTATTGAAGGTGCCAGAGTGAAAATAGCAGAAAATATGTCAATTTGCAACACTAGATGGAATACACAAGAGGCATGGATTGAACTTCCTAAGCCTTTAAATTTGTTTCTCATCCGGTAAAGCACTTGTGACCTTTCCTACCCTCTCTCTCTTTCTCCCTATATATACATATATGTGTGTATTTTTTAATATCGTTTACACTGTATCACTGTTGACAGCAATTTACCTCTGCAAGCAGTGCTTTGCCGAGCCTGATAAGTTTCCATATGAGGATGGGTTGCAAGGAAGCATAAGGTCCAAGGTAGCGGCACATCTCCAGGACTCCCTTGATGTTCCCTAGCCTCTGGACTGCCTGCAAGGTGCCGTTCTTGGGAGGTGCAGGTATGTGGTAGCCTTTGGCTCCCTGTGGTTGACAACTCCTTCATGAAACAAAAAACATTCAGAATGATTGAAAGGTCGGTTCTTTATTTTCCCCAAGTAGAAAGCCTACTGCACTATGACACTGCATTTGACAACTGACACATTTACTCCTGCACAATAATGGACTGAAGTTTAATCTGTCAAAATTTCACAGCAGAGCAGCATTTCTTTTTTGGTGAGGGAATGCCATCCATACTACATCTTTGAGGAATCAGCTACTTCTGAGAGAAATTGAAATTCATTTGCAAGAAACTAGAGACAAGATGAAAAGCATACTGTTTAAAGGTGGATGCAGTAGAGACTCGATGATAATGCACAATGGTTTATGGTTCCAAATTCTTGAGTCTGCCCTGAAAGTCCCCCCCCCCCCCCCAATTTATACAAATCTCATAACCAAGCACAAGAAATGGGACTTACTTTTTGTAGAGCGGTTGCAGGAGGGATTCAATGAGGATGCAGAGAGCCTTGGCCACGGTAGGGTTGCTTGTAGTTCCATACTCTGGGAGCTTGTCCAGGAGTTTCTTGGCATGCACCCAATCCCCAATCAGGATCATAGACTCACACAGCCCTATCTTTTGGTTGTCGATGACCTACAGGACACAAGAGGGAAGTTTCATTGAATGGGATCATACATTTATAAAGTGACGTGCATTATGAATATGCAGGAATCTACATAAATCTTTACTGTAAAGATGAGAGAACAGCCCCTCCAAAGAACTACATGGGATTCTGAGTTTTTTTTTAATATCATGCTGTTAAGTGCAAAAATGTCAAAAAAGTTATGAGCACTTGCTTCCCTGTACGTCACAGACTCCTGTGACAATTGCTTGTCATTAATTTCCTACACTTAACGTCAACCCTAACCTAACCTTAAACCCAATTGCAACCCTGACCCTATACTTTAAACAAAATTAGAGCCCGGAGCCATTGATGCTGGAGAAAATGTCAAGTAACCTGGAAATTACATATCGTACAGTGAAACCATGTGCTCTACTGCTTGATACATAGTGGGTGAGATAAACTCAAATTTATTATCTTTCTTTGCTTAAAATTACCCTACAATTTCACATCTTTAACCTAATAATATCTGTGTCATGTGATGCTGTCTGCGGAACAGGTCAACAAACTTCATCACCACATGAGACCACTGTTGACCTCCCACTGAGGTGCATGCACTTGCAGTCACCACACTATTATGTACATGTATGCTGATTTCATTCTCCCCTAAAACATCTAGAGAAATTTTCTGATAGTCACTAATTTTGATCTGCAAAGGCAGATCAAGCCATCTTTACAGCTATCTGTCCTTAATTGTTTTGGGTCAGTTTGGCAGATTTATTGTGATAAAAGATGAGGAATTTTGTTACCGTCTCAGTAATACCAAGTTGACCCAACTTTTGACATAGTCCGGCACACAATTTAGTGAGCTCCAAATGCTCATCGGGTTGCACTACTAATTCATACTATGGTATATTGACACAGATAAGAAATAAAACATTTGAATTGTTTAGAAAAAAGAATAATAATAGACAAACCTGTTCATCTTTATCTTTCTCTTTCTCCTTGTCGTCTTTATCATCCTTGTCGGCAAGGACAGCCATGCTCATCTTCCTAGCGTACTGCCTGGCATCAATGATCTCCTGCTTGTGAGCCTTGAAGATGTCTACATCAGATGGAGCAAGCTGGAAATGAGAATGCACAGAGTTCAATGATGTATCTAAACTTTTTTGTTTAAATCGTTATTTCCTGAACATTTGATATTTAGGTTCAGCATTGAATGAATTTAAGGGTGGGGGGAATTCTCTTCAGTTTGTACCAACATTAAGGAAGATACAAATATGTCACTGGCATCCTTAATTTAGGTGCTTGAAGCCTTGAGAACAAGTTACTTGTCAAATAATAAATAAATAAACATCATAGCATCAGCAAAATCTTCAGAAAATATTAACATGTGAATAATATTATCTGAAGTTTGTAAAGATTTTGAAATGTTCCATGCTATGGTGATTTCTCAAATATGCAAGCATCTATTGATCTCCTGACAATTACAGCTATTGAATCTCTCCCAGGACTACCGAAAATTGATTTATTATATCAACTACCTGTAAATGGCTTTAATATTGTTTCCATGGGAACAGATTTGCTTTCATTTAGCACCTTTGAATGGGTTGCATTGGGAAGAAAAGGATTTTCTCATAGACAATACAAAAATTTAGGACATAAGTAAACAAATGGGTAGTAGTAAGCTGATGATAACACAGTCAAGTGAATTTCTCATTTTTAAAGGGAGAGGGTCGTCAGTCTCCATGTGCAGAAGGCCATAACTTGCTGACACCAGACTTAATAAAAATACCATTGATACGTGTACAATTAATCACACAGCAGTCCTATAAACAAAAAATACCCCCCACCCCTAGTCTCTCAGAGAGTTTTTTTTGTGAAGATAATGACTTTACCATGTGGGGAATGGGTGGGAAATGGAAAGCATTACATAAGGTGTGTTGATTATAAAACTCAAGGTTAATCTTGGTGCTTGACAACAACTGTTCTTGGGTAAACAACCAAATTGTGTCCAATTCCCTCATGAAAGCCCAATTCTATGCACATTTAAAGAGAGAACTTACATGAGGGTATATGTCATCCAGTTCCACAATATGATGTTGTAATAGCTGGGCAGCAACCTTGTGAAGAGATTTTGGAGTTCGAATATTCTCCTCCTGTACAAAAACATTACATAGATATTGAACGAGACATATGTGACTGCGTCTGCCCCTGCCCTAAATTCAGCATAAGAAATGGATGAAATTAGTCTTGACATATCATGATGAAAATAAAAGGCCTATAATCAAATGTCAACTATGATCTTGACGACCTACTAGCCGCAAAATGTAATTGGATCATCTTTCTATAGTAATACTCTAACCATGTTTGAAGCTTATACCTCACGAAGTTAATAATAATAATAATAGCTCGTTCTTACACTGTATATAGCGCTTTTCAGGACTGGAGGCCCTCTCAAAGCGCTTTACAGATAAGTATATTATTACCCCGGTCATTGGATTCAGGCTTACCCGCACACAATGTATGCACATTCTCCACTCCCTGGGGAGCATTCCAGCCAGGCGTCATTTTTACAAGTTCATGACATATTGTGATAACAACGTTATCACCTCTTCAGAAATTTACCTCTCTGACCTTTGGTCATTGACCTACTAACCCAAACCCTAATCAGATCGTCTTCCAATGTTGATACATACCATCACCAGGTTTTAACCTTATATCTCTATTGATCCTTGAGATATTGCAATAGCAAGGCTAAAGCCTGTAAATTCAGAAATTGACCTCTGTAACATACACTGTATAACCTTTTACCTGATTAATCTCAAATCTACTCAGATTTTCTTCCTACGGTGAAACATACTATCGTCAAGTTTGAGCCTTACATCTCGAGCGGTTATTGAGATATCGCGCGAAGGAGAAAGCGGGACGGATAACCTGAAAACACAATGCCATTAATGCATTTCACTTGAAGTACATCCTAATATACTTCATACAACGAAACAGAAAATTTTACAAGTATACCCTTGTAGTGCTGTATACATTATCTGCCGAGAACCAGAAAAACAATACTTCTGTAAAAAAGTGATGTCATTTAATCCTTTCTGGTCGAAAGCAGACATGCTTATTCTTTTCTTTCGACAAAAATGAAAAGCAAATTGTTCCTCAAGTTCTTCATGAGATGACAAGATGTCTGTACGTCATGGTAAAAAGACATCTACATGCACATTCCAATCAGGAAATATTAACATCTGACACAAGTATGTCTAATAGCATTTGAGTTTGCTTCTTTTCTCTATGAATATTCTTACAGGCTTCTTAAAGACTGGTTCGCACGCACTATGAAAAGTTAGATTTTGAACCCCTAGACCCTACACCACAGTGAAAAAATACATGGAGGCACGAAATGCCCAAAACAGCCCCCGAATATCAGAAAAGAGCCCCTGTAAATTTGCATAGAGTTCAATGCAAAACAAATTTTAGAGTGTTAATTTCATGCAAGCAAGTTTGAAAAGTAGCCCCCCAAAAATAAATATAATTTTTTTTCCCTGCAACACCATGACAGTGGGTCACACAATCATGTAAGACATCTTTACTGCAAGCTTGCTCAAGAATTCATTCTCACTCACCTTGTAGAACTGGAACTTGAACCCCAGGACCTGACATACTGTCAATGGGTCACACATGTAAGACCTGAGGAGGGGAACAAAGACATGGTCCTGCTCCGGAGCTGTCTCAAAGGCCTCCAAGATGATGTCAAGGACCCTGTTTGGATCAAGGTCAAATCCACCTGGGTGAGGAAGATGGGAGGACATCCTTTGATCAGACATTGGAGAGGCTCCTCAACAGGAATTAAATGTTCCACCGGACAAAATCAGTACTTAATGGTATAGACCAGCTCTGGTAATGCAATTGCATTGTGAAAGAAACGTTGTGGACTCGATCAGAAAAGGTTGATCATCTAGCGTATAAGTATTGGTGTGTACTGCAAGGTTTTGGAATCATCAAAATGATAAGAAATTTGGCCCAGTTTTGGTAAAGTTACAAGCACTGCACACAGAAAGATGTATATGGGACTACGCGATATCTATCCAGGCCGGATCGATATAATTTACCAAATGTATCAATTAGTAGGGGGTTTCCCGGCAAAATTTGTATCATCACGTAGTCAAAACATATTCTTTCACATGATTGGTAATAAGAGCTTCCATTTCATTTTTTGAGAGGGGGGGGGGGGGATTCCAAAACTGGTCTATTCCTTTAAACATGTTTCTGAAGCGTCTAACTGATTGGTTTGTGATCACCCAAGAATTTTTTTTCATATTACATTTTTTACCCTTGTCAGTGCCCCTGCCAGGGAGAATTCAACCTTTGGTTTTCGTTTCTAACGTCCCCTAGGTTTGGTACAAGCACCCAATGTGTTAAATGCACAAGTGAGAATCCTGTAAAATGGTACATGTGAACTGTACGGTCCTCACCATTTGCAATGCTTTTAATGCACTTGGACCCACAAGATAAATGGTGATGGGATAGAGTGGGTAAAGTGAAAGTTTTTGGCCCATATTGTAGAATGAAAAAAATGTTAAACCTAAAAAAATCTAACTTTTGTCCATCTTCTTCAAAACTAGCAATGGAAGCATACTGACAAGTTAGACTGGAGATTAAGTTTGGATATATATATTTAAGATAATGCAGGTATATGCCACTGCCCTTAGTTTATATAAATGTAGTAAGGCTGCAAAAACATGTGGCAAAGGAGCAATGACGTGCAACGTGTTCATGAATCCATTCTCAAGGGGAATAACACTTTGTAAGCACATGTACCTGATAACCGAGGGTACGTTCAAGCTATCACAATGTAGGCAAATGCTTTATACAACAGAGAAAGAAATTTACATTGAATTGTGCTTATGCATGGTCTACTAAATGCAAATGAGTACATCAAAATATCTCCCCCAAGGTGTAGGAAATAGTAACATGTGATATCTGATCAGCTGTGGATGCCATGTAGCAAGAAAATGGAGGAGATTCATTTGATCCAGGCTTCATTTTGATGATGACGATTCACAGCATATATATGATGCCATATATTTCTTTAAAAAACAAAAACATTCCAAGATGCAGGACGTGGGGTTTTGTTTAGGAAGTAGGTTTAAGGTTTGGGTTACTTCCAAGTTTTAGCTTTGATTGAGGAACTGCTATAAGGAAAAAAAAGTCTTTAATAAGTGGGTCCAGGAATTTCTTAACGATTAAGACTCAATAAGATATAGGGTGGTAAACTGCAGCAATATTTTACAACATCCAATTAAATGGCAAGTAAGCACAAAGAAGGTCTTACGCCTCTTAAATGAGCTTTGCTAAAAGATACAGGAATGTGATGCGTATTACACTTATTTTACAACAAAAATAACCATGTCGGTTTAGCGCTTCGTATCTGAACGAGGCTGAGTGCAGAGCCAGTTTCAATGAGGAAATGAGAACTGAAGCTGAAAGAGTGCCATACCTATGAGCGCTTTGATGTTCTTTGAAACCTGGGAGCTTGTAGCAGGGTCGATTGTCACTTGAGTGAGCTCCGAGACCAGCTTGGCGAAGCCTTCACTCTCTTCGCGTAGCAGGTTGAACTTTTGTTGTTTGTAGCTGAGCAAGGAAGGAAGGGTAGCAACATAGCATGGTTATGATTTACTATTCCTGAAGAGTTATGAGTTTGACAGTGTAAAGCTACGGTCACAAACGATCGTACGAACGATTATTTCATACGAATTTCCCTGTTTTTCCATTGTCTTCCCACATTTCCATTGTCTGAAAATTGTTCTTACAGCATTCGTAGCAGTTCGTAATGGCATTTGTGACCGAGGCTTAAGGTGAACATGTCATTTGAAAGGAGGAAGACCACTGTATGATGTTCTTACATAAGAATATAACCTGAATAATAAGTCAAATTTCAGACACAATTTTCAGGGAGAGTTGGAAGATATGATTGTTTTTTAATAGTAATGCAGATTATTCTTATGCTCAAACTTTGTAAAGTGACTTCTCTTCCAGAAAGAAAAAAAAATGCATTTCACATCAGATTTCATCTACGAGAGCAACATTACTGCCCACACCTGTGCTTCAAGATACACAGAAAGCATGTCTCAGAGTCAGTATGGTATAAATAAATGAAATTGGAACTCAAATCTTTAAAAATCTTCTTAATAAGTGTAAAGATGGTGGCGTTGTAGCTTAATCACAGACAAGTAAGAGGGAAATTTCTAAAGCACTTTGCAAGTGGATAGAGAATTTTAAAAACATTAAAAAATTAAGATACGTAATGTGCACTACACAAATTATAACTTGTAGTATCTACAGATTTTGTGCACAGTATGTACTGTTTCATAGCATATTTCACTCTGGCAGACCTGTCGACCAAGTTTCAAGCAAAAGGTTTAAGAATAGCGTCCTGTCAAAAGAAACATTCTAAAGAGACAGAAATAGTATAATCCCATAGGGTTATCTACATTTATAAAATGATGACGTAGATCCTAATCAAATAATTGGTTAAAAGTGTACACGTGACCATGCATTTATTTAGCCTAACACAAAATTTGGATAACTACCGGTCATTATCCTATGGTAATGACCGTTCATTGGCGATCATGTTTTGCGATCACAACCATGCATTGAGATTTATTGTTTTACTTTTACTCGAAAATGGCTGCCGCGGAATTTAAAACGCATCTAGATCAGTCAAAGATATAGACCTAGAGATGAGGGTGAATAACAAGGATTCACGTTATAATTTTATAAAACAAATAATACACAGCATTTCGTTCGGGCATTAGTAAAATTACCCACACTCTGTACCTTTGAAACAGTCTGAACAGTGTGGGTAATTCTTACTAATGCCCTCACTGCAGTGCATTATTTGTATAGTAATTACTCACTAGAGTTTTGTCTTGAGTCGAACATATCTCTGGGCAAAAGCCTGTTTGTTGGAGAGGATGTTGATGGCATCCAGAGTGTCATTGTCTAGTCTCTCTTTCAATAGGCGGCTGTCCAGGAATGCCTGTATTTCATATTGAGAATAACAAAATAACAACACTGGTAATAATATTGAAAGTGATAATGGTGGTGTGAAAACATCAGAGAATGGTCTTGGATAACAATTTCCAAATCTCTTTATCTGTTTTTGCCATCTCTCTCTCTCTCTCTCTGTATCTGTCTCTCTCTCTCTCTCTCTCTCTCTAACTCACTCTAACTCTCAGGGATGTCAGTTAGAATTGATCAGAGGGCCTGAAAATCACCTAGAATGAGCTATTTGGACACAAAAAAAGATTAAACTATGGTCTGAAATAACTCGCCAGGGCCTGAATTCAAGCTATTGTCTGAAAACTGGAATCCCTGAATTCTCTCTAAATCTAACTCTTGGTTCATCCTATTGTACTTACGGAACAAGCTGTAAGAAGAGAGATTAAATTTTCCTTGCATGTGTTGTCTTCTCTTGATGTGGTTTCAATATCTGGAATTCAAAACAATAATGAGAATATATTTAAATCAATCCATGAATATCAACAACAAAAAAAAAAAAAAAAAAAAAGGAAGTTTGCCTTGAATCATGTAGTTGTTACGTCTCCCATATCATGCAAGGTGACAACAAAATAACAAATTTCTACACCATAAATCCACACAAACAATTTTGCACAAAACAAAAGGCACTAATTGACTACAGGACTGCTTTGTGCAACACAATGGCTTGAAAAATTTCTGGTTTTGATTAGCTCCATGACAACTCTTTTAACAGCGGTATAGATTAAACTTGCCCTGGAAACAGTTACATAAGCTTGAAGCCTTTTTTTTAATCCCATAATAAATGAAATTTGGCACAGGGAGGTTAGGCCTAAAATAAAAACTTGTTGTATTGCCCTTTGCGACCGACCCAAAAATCTGAGGTCGGCATTTTAAAAAAGCTTTTTTTTTCAAACCGTTTTTTTAGAATTTGTTTTATTTATGAACAAAAATAAATATGTATTTTGTTTGTTTAAATGGGATATGAATGCACAAATTATTCCCAAATTCTCACTCGTCTTCTGCCATAGTTTTAAAATTGCTCAGTTTTTAATGCTTCAATACATGTGTTTCAGCCTGATCATTCCAATCATATCTTTTTTCACCTCATAATAATCCATGGTTTGCATATCAAAGAGGGCGGGGAAAAAAATTCAAAACTGAAAAATATCGGCCCAAAGAGGGCGACAACAAAAAAGTTTAAAAAAAAAAAACTTTCCGACCGACTGACACATGTTTTGGCACCTAAAGGGCAATACAAGTTTTTATTTTAGGCCATATTGTTGGGGCATATTAAGAGTTAAATGTAAGAAATTGATATTATTCAAAATGTTTGTACCATGTAATATAAAATAGCTGCAAAAAGCCTGTATCCTTTTAATAGTCAGAAGCAAAAGGAGTACAAACAAACTTTCCAATGTACTTGTTTAAAAGGGGGAGATATGAAAGGGGAGATATGGTGGTCTGTACAATCGTATGATGAAAATTTACACCACACAGTGACATTCTGCCTATAGATACACCATGCTAACATGTCATGTTACTGCTAGTGATAACACTTGATCATGATTACCAACAGATGGTAGTATCTTGCTATTGAGCTTAACATTAACTTAACCCTATTTAGCCCGGGGGGGGGGGGGGCTTGAGAAGCCCCCCCCTCGACATTTTTCGCGATAATTTTTTAACGCAAGAAAATCTTGCACTGAAATTCTGTGACTTTTTTCTTTCGAGTCTTGCGCAACTTTTGAATTTTTTTTTTTGAAAATCGGACCTACCATTACAAAGTCACGTGTCCTTTTGTCTTCGCATGTCAGCCCGAAAATCGCTCATTTTTGTGATTTGTGTACAAAACATATGGAAATCTCATTTTTCAAATAAAGAGGTAAAACATTGGTTATTTGGTCTTGTTTAGATTTTAGGTGTTTATTTTGGGGTCAAAATAGTTGAATTATAGTTGGAAATGAAATAAAACAACAAAAACAATAAAATACATAAGTTAAAAACACAAAGAAATACATAAGAAATTATCAAAACAATAGATAACATAAGGAATAACCCTGGTTTTTCAAATTTGTGTGTTGTATTTTTATTCCAAATGGTCTAACAAATATATGTAGTGAGAAAGAATGCTTAAATATGAATAATGTCTGATTTATGGGCAAAAATGTGAATTTAATGACCTTATTTGCATAAATTACCATAAATATGCAAATGAGTGAATTTTTCAAAAAAATTGAAATTACCATAGTATTCTATACACTTCACTTGACATGTATGCAAATTTTCGCGGCGATCGGGCGTTTCACGGCCGAGATCATAGGGGGGGGCCTGAGAAGCCCCCCCCCCCCCGGGCTATGCAGTTTCAAAATAGCCCGGGCTAAATAGGGTTAAAACATAAGTGGTACGTTTGCCTTGTTTTTCTCTGTCTTCCTGTTATACCACTTAATTAATATTTAATTATTTATATTGTTGAGGGACAAGCCTTTGATAGGACTTCGGCCTTTGTTTGTTCCCCCGCATTTTGATACTTCTGTTCTGTTGCGTTATTTGTTGGAATTGACTTTGTATTGTAAATGTTTGTTCTTGTGATTTTTATCAAATGTGCAAATAAAATGAATTGAATTGAATTTTCATCCAATACAAAGTGCAGTTTTTTTTTAATTTCTATCATGCAAAGTTTGCTCATGTACAAGATTACTTTGCAGGAGCTAAACAAATGTAATGCCCTTTCTGAAGGTGCCTGCCCATCTTAATAAACGGTATATCATTCTCTGAGATCACTGTGAAATAACCCAGTGGACTAGCCCAAAGTATCTTGAGGTTTAGTGTCCCATTCATTGTCATGAATCATTGAAAAATTAACAATAATAATAATAATAATCTGGATTTATGTTGTGCTTAATATTCAATACTGCCTTTAAGCACTTTACAGACAGTATTACCCCGGTCATCGGATTCATTAACGCACAATATGAACCATCTCAGCTCCCTGGGGAGTATTCCTGCCATATAATCACTGTGAGGGCATATGGCAATCATTAACGGAAGCACTGAATATAATAATAATAATAATAATAATAATCTTTTAGTCCACTCCAAATTTTATTAAACCGAAAATGGAAATTCTTTTTGCCCAATTGATCATGAGCCCGGCAGCCACTGAGCAGCGCCAGATCGACGTTGCTCTATCCCCTTATTGTTGAATGCGGAACAAGGTAGCAGCGACTCCCGTCTTTTAACGTCTTTTGGTATGACGCGGCCGGGGTTCGAACCCACGACCTCCCGGTTGTGAGGCAGACATGCAATATTAGACAATTCAAGACAATGTTGTCAACCAACCTTTGATGTTGAAGACATCCACCAAGATGGACGCCACACCTGGATGGATATCCTAGAAAGCAAACACAAAAATGAGTTAAAGAGAAATATGATTAAAGGGAGATAATTCTCGGTACAAAACTAACTGAGAACTGCTTGTAAACGCTTAAAGGTACAGACCCTTGTCAGTCATACATGTAAGACTTTGTAAACTGCAGGGTTTACTGTAGTCTATAGGCCCTATACTACATGTACAGGAGCTCTACACATGACAACGCCAGAAACGGACAAGTTGGGCTAGGCTCAAGAGTTTATGGAGTT
This sequence comes from Strongylocentrotus droebachiensis, assembly GCA_035222895.1. Lineage (NCBI taxonomy): Eukaryota > Metazoa > Echinodermata > Echinoidea > Camarodonta > Strongylocentrotidae > Strongylocentrotus > Strongylocentrotus droebachiensis. The sequence continues at coordinate 16,981 of JAVYIG010008871.1, read as the reverse complement.
GTCTTAAGCATGAAAATAGAATCTGTGAATGCGGACTATGATCGCAAAGAACAACAAAGAGCTGCCAAGTGCAGATCCTTGATTACCACCATGTGTATAATAATAATTCACAATTTTCTCATTCCTTATCTGATTTTCCTCAACTTTTTACAGATCTGTTTCTCATTGTTCTGCTATAATTTAGCCAACTGTATTTCTTGTGTGGTTTCCCATTTAAAGGTTATTAGTTCAATATTTCTTGCTAGGAATAAATCTTAAATTTTACTGTTATACTCACCACAGAAGCACTGAGCGTGGACACTGCAAGTTCCTGCTTCAAGGTTCCCTTTATTGTCTGATCAATCAGGTCACGTAGACCCTTACTTAATTCTGCAAAGAGAGGTTTTTAAGAGTTCAACACATTGTCCTTCAACAACAGGGGGGTGTTTCACAAAACTTCTCATCAGTGACAAATGACAGTTGTTGTTATAAGCTACTGAAATCCTTGCTTCTGATGGGTTAATCAGCAGATTTGTCACTGATATTTGTCATTTGTCATTGAAAAAAGGCTTTGTGAAATGGGTCCCAGGTGCAATGGTACTCTAGCATCTATAGGTTATGTATACTGTTGGTTTAACACTTGTTAAAATCAAGTTGTAGTTCCTGACTTCAGTTTTATTCAAATAATTTTAATATTTCAGTTTGCACAGTGTAATAGAACTGGAAAAGCCCTGGTTCAATATAAAGCACACTTGAGTATTGGCTTGCTCGCTAGATGCCCCGTTTGTTCAAGACAATGGCTACGAGTGCTTTCTATCTATTGTTATTGCTCGCTAATTGTAATGAGCTGATACCATGTTTATTGCCAGATGAGTGGATCTGTTAAATTGGGTGACCAGGGGGTGTTTCATGAAGATCCTAAGTTGGACTTATCTCTAAGTTGGACTTAACAATTATGGAGAGCCGTGAGCATCTTTGAACAAAAATTGTAAAAGATATTTCAAAAGGCATAAAAATGTTGATTCAAATCATTCATATTTTCTATTATCAATGAGATTTCATGTTCTTGACGTGGAAGTTATGATAAGTCTAAAATACTTGAATTTTTGCTTTTGAATATATTTCATTTTAAGGCTACAAATGGCTCTCCATAATTTTTAAGTCCAACTTAGAGTTAAGTTCGACTTAGGATCTTTGTGAGACGCCCCCCAGGCATTTACTCCTGGAACCATTAACTCCAGGCATTATTTCTTCAAAGGTAAAGGGTTTAGCTAGCAATCAGGTTTGAGATAAGGTTTGAGGTTAAGTTAAGGGGGTTAGGATTAGTTTTAGTACAAGGTCGGAGGTCCAGGGTTGAAGTTTTAAGAATTCAGTTAGTGTAGAAAATTTTGTGTAGGAAAATGCGAACTGCATACATGACGCGTTGTTAGGTCGGACAAGCCATAATGCTTGTCCTACCCAGCAACAATTGGTATATGCAATTTGCATTCTGACTGTTGAAATACAATTATTCATTACAGGTGAATGAAATATTTGTATTGAGGCACTTCACAAAAAGGTATGCATTAAATTTGGATGCATTAAGAAAATGGTCACAGAGTTACAAGCGAGCTAACTCAGCTCAGCCCAACTCACACCCACCGCACAGCGGCAATGCACTGTATTGTATGCGTGTCAGTCACGGTGATTTTGTCTGATTTTCTTTACTTTGAAGAAATGATTATCAAAATTACGAAAAAATGGCGAGAATATCACAAAATAGGCTTTAATTTCATACCTCTATTTATGGAAACTTTATAAAATCGCGGCAATCTTGACTTCGTGATGGAAATTGATTGCAGTTTTAGCGATGTTTAGTGGTCTAGGTTCAGCTAATATTGATCTACCAAAACAAAATCGACCGCCAAAAAACTCGACCCCTACGCTCCGTCTCGATCTATCTCGCAACTGCGAAAATGTACGTGTTTTGCCGTACTTGCATGCGACATGGTAAGCCAGGTAAGGTATGGAATATGATTCGAGTTTTTTACGACCGATTTTTGTGTATACAATTTTACAAGGAGATTCAGCGCGCGGACCAAGAAATGCACGCAATGAATACGAAGCTAGAACTTAGAGCGCGCGGCCGCACGTAATCGTTAAGTTACGGGGGCGATTTAAGATCATTTCACTTTTTGATGTCGCCCCCGTAATCAGATTTTGAGCCTATTTCGGGGGCTGTTTATGGTGTTTCCGGGGCGAATCCGCCCTCCGCCCCAGTGTATTTTTTTGGCTGCGCAGAGGTACTGAAATTCAAGACGTTTTTTTAGCCAAATCTATGGGCGTTCTCAATGACGCTTTAAGTGAATCAACAGCCAATCAGCGAGCTTGCACTAAAGTTGGTATGGGATCACATTAAGGGACAGAAAAGAAGGATGAAGAATTTCAACGCGCACAGCTCTTCAGTGAGGTTTTTTTAATATTATTGTTTCATGACTATAACAACATGAATATGGATATAACATGAATTGTTTTAAAATTGGATGATGAATTGTTTTAAAATTGGATGATGAATTGTTTTAAAATTGGATGATGAATTGTTGAAATATGATAAAAAGCCGTCTTGTGGCTTGGTCGAGACAAGTTGTGCTAGTCATGTAGTCCTGTCTATACTGTATTACGTGGCAGGGCATTGGCATTGCATTGCAATGTAGTTGTACTACCCGGTATACGTACGCATTCAAAAGCGAAACCGTTTGCACTGTCCAGCGAATTTAATAAGTTTATGTTATCGTCTCACCCAAATCTGTGTCTTATAAGTCGGCCATGTTCATATTACTTATCCTATCGAATTGAAAGGTGTAGGTTACCTGTGTGTGATTACACCCAGAGCCCTTAAAACTGTTCTTTTGGTAAATACCTAATTTAGAAGTACATCACTCAGCACCATCAGCCTTTCTGTATAATTTGCTTGCTGGATGCAAAAATTGGTTAAAATGCTGGCAAATTTTCTCCAACACTGCTGCCCCCCCCCCCCCCACCTCCATAAAAAATGGATTTAGTGATGCCCCTGGACATATACTACTTACCATGGACACTCCCTGTAATGATCCCATCATCTGATGCTTCTGATATCCTACTGCGGCAAAATTTCAAGCTAGGAGGGGAAGAGGGAAGAACATAAAAACAGGGTTGCAATTAAAGAGCCTAGGGAATTTGACAGTGAAAAAAAGAAAACAAAAACTAAAACAGAGAACATATATATTTCTAAAATATTTGTTCTCCATTACTGCAGTGTATACATTTTGAAACATGTATAACTGCTCTCAGCTATGTTGACTACAGCTACATGACCATGGATAAGAAGATCTCATGTCACTCCCATGTCACTGAAGGTATACATACTTGTCAAACATATCAAGAAAAGAAAACAATTTTAGCACCCGGTCTACATGTATTTTCTGCCATCCACCCCGTCACCCTGCAAAAAAAAAAAAAACAGTAAAATAACAGTAAAAAAAAAAAAAATCTGACACAACTTTGTATGAAGTCATTGAGAGATACATGTAGCAGCTCGAGAAAGTCTCTTACTAAGCAATAGTGTCTTGAAAGATTTTCAATGTTCCAAAAATCTCATAACACTACAAGACATGACTTTGATTCCTTTGACATAGCTGTGTACAATTTTTCAAAAGCAAGTTTGAAAAAGAACTACGGTATTGCTGAACCAAATCCTGGAGGTGATATTCAGATCAAATTGCAATACAAAAAAAGAGTGGGGAAAAAGGAGGGGAAAAAAAGAGTGGGGAAAAAGGAGGTAAAAAAGAGTGGGGAAAAAGGAGGAAAAAAAAGAGTGGGGAAAAAGGAGGAAAAAAAAGAGTGGGGAAAAAAGATGAAAAAAAGACAGTTCGGATCTTGATTTATTTAGAGGGGTAAGGGTGGGTAGGGAGGGATTTTGATCCCTATAGCAGCCATGCTTGAACTTGTGCCCTGGTTTTTAATTTAAATTGGGATAAAAATAGACAAAGCTGAACAAAAAGAAATCAGGCTGACACAATGAACATTCACATACAGTAAATCATTTTATTTTCATATATTCTGCATAGATTTTCACCATATTTTCATATAAAGACACTGCAGAAGAATTTTTGAATACACGACATACAATCATAAGTTCAAGAGTTTAATCTAAAAAAATGAAAAGAAAATGCTTTATGTTTATCAGAATATCAGGTGACTTACACCTGCCCAAATTAAAAAGTACAGCTGCAACACAAGCAGATACTAAGCTCAGGTCGCCCAAACTTGTTAAAAATGTACCCAATGCTGACTTCACAAATGCCCTGCTTTAATAGCACATGTAATTTTTTTGTCCACTTGAAAATAGTTTTCAAGGAATTTCTGTATTAGATGCTCGACAGAAATGATGCTTTCTAAAAGGATGATATCACTGCATTGTTACAACAAAGGGTAAATGAACGGTAAAGGAAGTATAAAGTTGCGTACAACCAAGGACTTTTAAGAGCTGGAGTCATATCTAGCTCATTCCCTTTGTACCATCTTCGATGCTGCCAGGGAAAAATATGTCAGGCATATGTGCTTAACTGGATCTTCCTTGCAGATTTGTACACAAAAGATTCCTGTCTAGCTGCAAACTAACGGGCCACTTTTAAACAGAAATTTGCTTTTGTAATGATAATTACTTTTCGCTACCACCCGTCTGACGGTCTGATTATTCGAGCCAGCAAAAAAAATTACACGGGGGCTCGGGGCGAATTTGCCCCCGAAAATAAAAAAAGAGCCCTCATAAATTTGCATAGAGTTCAATGCAAAACAAATTTTAGAGTCTTATTTTCATGCAGGCAAGCTTGAAAAGTAGCCCTCGAAAAATAAATATTAATATTTTCCCTGATTCGAGCAGTACACAGTGCTTATCTTTACAAGAGGCAAGCGAAAGGAAATGGAGCAAAATTTCCTGAAATATTAATCAAATTTACTCGACTGGGCATGTGTGGGCACTACAAATCTGACATATAACATATTAAAGAACTGTACTTGAACAAATTCACTTATTATTTTAGTGTGCCGGAAGTAATCAGAAAAGTGTCAAATTGCAGGTTTTAGGATTGTAAAATTTTACTATTTTTCACAAATTAAAACTGCTACTATACAATGTTAGCAAATTTCTTGACACAATTAAGCTTTTCTATTCATATTTTACCATCTGTTCAATTTGTCCTGTTAGTTCAAATAAAAAGTGAAATATGAACAATATTCTGTTAAGAAAGAAATCACTACTCAAGCTTTCCAAGATGTTGGCGGCATCAAAAGTAACAGCACACCTGTATATTTTATTGTGCAACCTTAGAAAACGGCAGATGCTTGGAATAGTGTTTGTTGCCAGTTGGGAGTCCAGCTCTTAAAACTCCTTAGTACAGCTGTATACAATACATGTAGATACACAAACCTCAATTAGCAGAATTCAGCTATACAGTGTATTATCAAATGTGCAATAAAAATGCCAGTTTACAATCAATACATCACATAGGGGTATGATTTACACAGAAACTAATATTATACTGGACTACATTAATACTCTCTTCACACTTGTTTTGCTTAACCCCGGAATTTGCTCAGCCCCATACTATCCCTAACCCTAGACTAACTTGTTTGGTTTTTCACACACGCTTTTTTAGTCCTGTACTAAGCACCTACCCCGGAATTCGCTCCATTGCGTAGTACCGGACTATTTTTCGTTTCTGTTTACATTCATTTGCTTGGCACCGAAATTGAGGAGTTAGCACCAAAATTGCGGGGTTAGCCCTGCTTTTTTGCAGGGCCTGCTAACCCTGTACTACATGTACATGTATATGTGGGGCTAGCCCACTTTGGTAAATACGTTTCTGAACAGAAAGTGGAATAAGCTTAACCCCTGACTATAGGTGGGGCTAAGACTTCCCTTTAACCCCACCTATAGTCCGGGGTAAAGCAAATTTGTGCCAGTGTGAAAACAGTGTTTCAGAGCTCAGTTCTCCCATATTAACTTTGGATGCAAAGTGTTAAAATGTAAACTGACACCTTACACACAGCATCAATACTATATTCTGGACCTGTAGGAAATTGAAAAAGCTAGGGTGGGGTACTACAAAGATGGATGTACATGTAGATTTTCTGCCTTCTATGTTGTATTTCATGGATTCCATTCATTAATCAGGCTTTCAGCCATGATTTCGAAATTGGTTGTCCTCATTGAAAAAAGAAAAAATGCTTAGGATTTATTCAAAAAATCATTATAAAAATGATATCTTTAAAAAGGGGGATAATCCACACCAAGAAAAGTGTTGTCTTTTGGACAAACAGTCAGTTAACAGACATCCTCTTGGCTAAAATCCTGTAAAGAAATTCTGGAAGAACTCTTGTACATAGATATACATCCTAGCTATGTATACAAGACCTGCTCACAGTACATATAAATTGAATAAATCTGTTTTTTAAAGTACAATGAATTTCACCAAAATACATTCTTTCTCAAGCAGAGAGTAGATCTAAATATATATCGATTCAAAACTGACATTTCACAGAATGCCCAAAGAAACATTTAGATGCCAAAGGAATCACGGATATTGTCTTGGTGGTCTGCCTTACACAAAAGTATGATAATCTTTTCAATTTAGAATTTGTGGAAAGGTTTTTTTTTCTCCTTTTTTTGTTGCTGCAGAGATTCAACAAAAAATGCATTTCAAGCTCTACGATAACAAAACTTTGTCTCCTGTATTTCTTGAATATTATTTTCTATTCAATTTATTTGGTAGAGTACTCTTATTAAAAATGTTTTTAAAAAACGTATTCTTGAATAAGAGAGATGATTACTTTAAAGGTAATGCAAAGTTTTGGGAAATTTTGATGATTGGACGGATAGTAATTATTAAAAATTTTGATATAATATATGGGTGCCCCTGTGGATGTACACACTGTACTAAAGGCACTAGAAAATTTAGCCCCTAAAACACTTCTGCTTTCGAGAAATTGTTGAATAAAGTTCAAATACTGCCTAAGGCCATTCCATGGTAGCTGCGACCATTACAATCTCAGAATATGCAGTTCTGATATACAGTTACCAAACGGGAATAGCAAATTGATCAATTGTACCGGTAGTCAAGAAACATTGTTTTAAAGCTTAAGTAATATCAGTCTTGAGAGGGAGCTATACAACATAAAGAGTTTATCATTTACAATCTCATCACTTTACCCTCAATTTCAACCACGACAACGATCATTGCATATTGTAACATCGCATACATGTATATGCTTCCAATATGTTCATTTGAACCAAATTCATGACCCCATACCAAAACTTGGTATTACCTTTAAGCAGTTAATACATACGTGTATGGTATGTGAACACACTCAAGCCAATTAAGAAATTACAGTCAAACCTGCTTTAGTGACCACCTGTCTACAAAGGCCACATTTGTTGTTTCCCTTGAAAATGGTTTGTCATTGAATCATGTACTAAAGGAATCTGTCTACAAAGACCACCTGTCTAGTACAGAGGCCACTTTTTGTCTTTCCCTTGGGCGCCGGCGGTCACTGTAGACAGGTTTGACTGTAACATAAAACGTTTTAAACTACATCTTTACATTGTACATGTATGTATATTTTCTAAAGCTAAATATCTCTGCTTAAAAAATCTCCTAGTAAAACCTGATCATGACCAACTTGCACTGTAGGTTGACTACAATCAATAAGCACACCAGGGACGTGATAGAGAAGGACTGGAATCAAGCCGCTCTCCTTTGACCCCATGCTCCAAGCCGCCGAAAAGTTATGCGCTAATCTGCAACTGTTGACCAGGTGGTGAGATAAAAGAGCGCATGAAATTTCAGGATTTAGAATTCCTACATCAGAAAATGGTATCACAGCAACTGTTCGCTGTCCCTTTCAATGATTTCTCATCCATTGTTGAATGTGTAAAGAGTAGAACAAGCGAACACAAACTTGTGTAATTTCATCCTTTTTTAAACTTGAAAAATACAAAAAACACGCGAAAACACGCATTAGCAAACTTAATGTTATTGAAGATTGTAAATCATGGATCAAATAACGGGACATTAAAGCATGCACAAATTAGCGCATCATCCTAAAATATTGAGTTTTTGACAGGATGTAATTTTTCTTTTACCAACTCTGGCACACAAATTAAAGGAAGGACGCAGTTCTAAATTTGAAAATTTGTTTGATGCACTATTCCCAATAAAATCCCCATATAAAGTTTTTGATTTACACTGAAATTTTGCCGGTAATTTAATGTTTTGTAATAAATGTAAAACTGGTGCCTGGCTTCCAAAAGTCGCCGCAGTGGAAGCGCGGTTCGGAGCATGGAACCTCAAAGCCAAGTGGAATGTTACACATCCTATTGTTACGCTTTAGAACTCAAGAATGCGTTTGTATAAATTACAAGAGTTTCGCCTCCTTTTCTTTCACCTCCCTGAGCACACTCACTTTTCTCTATATGGAGTATCAAAAATAGTTAAATACGCTGTGTACACATTTCTTGTGAAAATTACAACTCTACAAATCCAAGATAGCGGATTGAGGGGTTAAATACTGACAACATGTACCGTAATTAACGGTGTATAAACCACCCTCATGTATTAACCGCATCCCTCTTTTTCGCCCTAAAAAAAAAGAAGCCAGGTCAGTGTTAAAAAACATATGCGGGAAGGCCTTTCATTTAACTGCGAGGTGCAGCTGAATGTGTAAGATCATTAATGTAAATTAAAAAACAGGATAGGATAGAACCTTGTGGTACGCTGTGTAATAGAAGAAAAATTGGAGGAATTATTATTATAAACTACATATTGAGATCTATCAGAAATATTATGTTCAAACCAAGATGACAGACAAATTTGAGTGTTGTTCTAGTTTCCGAGTGGTGAGTCAACACACCGATTACTGAGCTGGGAGACATTGCCAGGCATAGCGCCAGGTGGAGGGGCATAAATCAAAACTTTAAAAAAAAAAGGGAAATGCTCTCGGCGGTCTCGCCTGCATTACGCAATTCGATACGATGAAAAATTGATGTTGGAACATTATTTATAGGCAGGGTGGCCCATTAGCAGGCCCCAAAAAATGAAATCCTCTGAATATAATCAGCATTTTCAAGTGAATATTGATTAAGAATCATGAACAAATAATAAAAATTTATTCATTTATTCTCATGTTAAGTTGTGAAAACATAATCCAAGTGTACTGACCTAAAATGACCTTTGACCTTGTGACCTGGAATTTGTGTCATATGACTTGTGATACTTGATAACCCTTGGGTACAAGTTTCATGGAATTTGTACAAACACTTTTGAAAATATGCTAAAAATTCAAAATCTTGATGTTGATGCCACAAAAAAGTCTAAGTTTGTTGACCTAAAATGATCTTTGACCTTAACTTAGTGACCTGAATTCTGCTCACATGATTGGGGATACTTGATTACCCTATAGTCCAAGTTTCATTGACTAAGAACTTATACTTTCAAAATTATATCAAAAATTCAAAAACTTAACCTTAGGTTAAGTTTTCGATAATGATGCCACAACATAGTCTAAGTCTGTTGACCTGAAATGACCTTTGACCTTGACTTTGTGACCTGAAATTCAAGTCACATGATTGGGGATACTTGATAACCATATAGTCTAAGTTTCATTGACTAAGGACTTATACTTTCAAAATTATATCAAAAATTCAAAAACTTAACCTTAGGTTAAGTTTTTGATGTTGACGCCGCCGCCGCCGCCGCCGCCGTCACCGGAAAAGCGGCGCCTATGTCTCGCTTTTTTGCTACGCAGGCGAGACAAAAAAAGTGCGGTTAATACAACGTTAATTTACGGTAGTCCACAAACGCAGTTATTGGACAGCAGATGGCTCATACAATTTGTTAGGGTGTTTACAAATGCTAAAAAAATGGTTAGCTCTTTTAATTATGGTTTGGGTCAACTTGACCACATCTCAACTGATAGAAAATATTACATTTAAAATAGGATGGAGTGCCACAGTACTTGCTATTTTCCTATTAACATATTATTATACCATTTACAGTTTCTGCCTTCTTTACAGATTCTTTTTGGCTAATTTTTAGAATTCTCTCATCACTATGTTTGAGATCTACAATGTATACACTATACAAGACGTTTATATTGTAACTTTGTTCGGCTAGTATAAACTTTGAGATAAATTGCTTCTTCCTCATGTCTACATTCAAACCTGCTTATGAACAGTTTCATGTGTTGCAAATTATTATGTACCTGTAACTAATCTGAACTTGATTCCAATGTCATTAGCCTCAAAATTATACTCCCTCTATTTTGTTCAGATGACTTTTCCTATTAATTAGATTTCTGTATTATAAGAGAGTTACTATATATCCTGGCTTACAGTGTACATGTACTGTACATGTATGTGTTAACTTGCTGAATAGTTGGTCATACATACATGTACTTTTGTCATAATATTACATCATACATGTATTAATTTGATCTTCAAATGCATTCTTGTAAATATGGCTGGGAATTATGGGTATCTTTTTTAATTGGGTACCCAAAAATGATGTAACAGAAAACATCAGCCATATCTTAAGTTTTACTATTGATAGCAGTCTACTGCCCTTTGCAGCATGCATACTGATCAGCACAACAAATATATGTACGACAGCAGGCCCATTTCGATAAAAATTTACCCAGTAACTCCTCCAATATAAATATTTCTGTTGAAATTCATGGACAACTTTTGAATTCTTAAAGCACCTCCTTGCAGTAATATTGAGAAGTTGTCTTTCTGATGTGTTTTCATGGTTTTGAATAAGCCCGAGTCAAAAAGTTTAACTGACGGCATTCATTAAAACCGTTTTACCATTATTTTTGTGCAGTTTGTAACATGTGTATTGATTTTGTGTTTGAGACTTCATTGCCAAAACGGGAATCCTAAATTAATAATTATTGACGAGACTTCATTGCCGATACTGAGATCTAAAAACAATAATTATTGGCAGGAATTTGTTGCCTGTATGGAGATCTAAAAACATTAATTATTGGCAAAACTTTGTTGCTCGTACGAAGATCTAAAAACAATTATTATTGGCAAGACTCTGTTGCCCATACGGAGATCTAAGAACAATAATTATTGACAAGACTTTGTTGCCCATACAGAGATCTAAAAACAATTATTATTGGCAAGACTTTGATGCCCGTACGGAGATCTAAAAACAATAATTATGGGCAAGACTTCGTTGCCCGTACGGAACTCCTAAATTCATAACTATTGGCGGGACTTCATTGCCAATACGAAGATTGGGAAACATTATGTCTTCATCGAAATGACTGAATACTTGAGAACTCATACACATGTAAAAATATGTGTATTTTCAAAAGGGTTAAACGTTTAGCACAAAAACCATGACTCAGGCTTAGTTTTGAATGAAATCTTCATACAATTATGTACATGTATTAAGGCTGTGTACAACAGTGTAATTAGGTACCAGAGTACACTCCCAGGCTTACAAGCGAATACTTGAATATTCGGACGCCATGTTTTTTTTAAAAAAATTTGAACTTTTTGATTTTTTTGATTTTTTTGATTTTTGTGCCACCACCATACCACTGGTGCAGTATCGCCGAAAACGCATGCAATTTTACTTGAGTTGCAGTTGAAGGCGCCGATTTAATAATAATAATAACAGTAAACAATGCTGTTTTAAAATCCAAAGATGGCAGAATAATCCATTGTCCTTCGAGTCCAAACAGAAATCCAGACATTTGGTCCCAGTTTCTGAGTGGTGAGTTTGACAGTGCTTGAGTTGGGAAACATTTTTACCGACGGTACCATGCCAGCGGCCGCCGCTCTTCCTGGCACGGATAATGGCCTGGACAGGTTTTTTTTTTTTTTTTTTTTTTGCGGCCGAATATTCGGGTACAAGAAATCGTACCCGAGTAGTTGTCAACCATGCGGGTACTCGAGCATTCGAATACCCGCCGCAGCCTTAAAGAGAAGGTTGAGTTCTGGGAAGAGGTGAAAAATAATATGTGAGCATTACTCATTCTTATTATGCAAGTGTGGAAGAACATCAGTTAAGACATGTTCCCTGAAAAGCATGGCTCTTCAAATGCCTTCATATTCTAAATATGCATGTAACATCGTAAACATCGGGGGGCCGGCTTTTTACGCCACGTGTTCGTGTAGTCCCATATACATCTTTCTGTGCAAGTGTTTATAACTTTACCAAGACTTGGCCAAATTTCTTATCATTTTGATGATTCCAGAACCTTGCAATACACACAAATTCTTATATGCTAGATGATCAACCTTTTCTGGCCGGTTCCACACCGTTTCTTTCACAATCCAATCGCATGACCAGAACTCAACTTCATCTTTAACATGTATACTTCTTTGGGTTTGTTTCATTACAGCTAATGCAGTGTACTGTGCATTCCTTTGGCGACTACTCCGAACTTGCCTTGCAACAGCGATGAGTATTGAAACTTGTTATGATTACAAAGTAAATATCAGCATATAAAGAAACATAAGGTATTCAGTCATGCACACATCGTCATATACTGAAAATATTCATTTCAGACACCCTTCCAAAAAAATTTAGTAAGTGATTCTAAAACATTGTCAGGCCTGGTTGAGATTGTATCTCACCTAGTAATAAGGGAAGACTTAAACGCAATTCAACCTTTGATATAAGTTCATTTGTACGACTATGAAAAACGAAAAATAAGATACAGAATGGCGAAAGTTTGAAATAAATCGGACCAATAATAAAGAAGTTATGAATGGTTGAAATATGAGATCACTAACGAAGTGCAAATCTCAAATTGGCATTTTGGTTAGTTGATTGTAACTTAGTGGCAGATAACTCTCCTGTTCGTTGTGTGTACAAAAATGTCACTTTTGATTTTCTTCTCCTAAATGCCATCTCTCTTTGGGCACTATTAAATGTATAGTTTGGAGAGCATATCATTTACATTGTACATACGGCACATAGTTTTTCTAATGAGGAAAGACACTCCTCAGTAATATATTTTTTTTTTTTTATTGAGTCATTTTAGTCATTTTGTGTGTTGATTTGATTTTATTTGAATCGGTTTATTGAAATAAAAGAACATGCAGCTGGGAAGCTGAAATTATTCAATTTAGAAGTCAATGTACAACACAATAAACAAATATGAAAGCTGTCCGCCACTACATCACAGAGACATTACCGATTTGGCCAATTTGAAGAGCCCATACCTATAGGGATTAAAACTTTCAACAAATCAAAACTTTCTTGTTTTTTCTGGTTTCCTCTTGAGTAATTTGCTATCAAGGTTAGATTTCCATTTAAAGGGATCCGGTAACTTTGTCTCAGATTCTGAAACAAAATTCTGGATTTAGCTCATGATGCAATGATAATTATAAACCTTTAGGTTAGTCAGGAACCCCATGACTTTTACAAGCCGATCGCCTGTCTGATTATCAAGATATTTACGATTGGAATTACAAATTTTGAAAACCGTTCGCCTGACGGTTTTCATAACACTACAGTCTATTGGGGAAAACGAGTATGGTCAAACCGGTCACTCAAAGGTTTTTACTTTTTTGAGGCACTTCTTGATCATTTTGAAGCGCAATTTTTTAAGGGCTTCAATATTACACCATATCACAGACACTGATTACACGTAGGGCCGTGTATCTCAGATTTAACATTGTTAAACGATCCCTTTAAAGATATTTTTGCTTACTTTTCATCAACCTTTGTAATGTTGGGAACAACAAATGACTACATTTCTTGGATTTACTCTCATAACCATAATCATACATGTAAGAATCTTGTATTTAATTGAGTAGTGCATCAAAATAATATTTAAGAATGTACCAGTTTGCCTGTACATGAACCTTGTGTAAATAAACTAGCTAAACAAAATACATAAATGGGGAAAGGGAGTGAATGGAAAATACAGGAAGAAAAAAAATCTGTATTGATGTGTCCCACAGATCTTTCTGAAGTTTCAACTCCCAATACCTCAGTCACACCAACAAGACCAACCCTAGACAGCAACAGGCCGAACAAAAATATTATTTTCCTGATTAGTCAAGAACTGTTTGGTTTGGCGTTGGTGTGGAGGTGGTTTGGCGGTGTAACTTCATTAGGAAAGAAATGTCCAGTAAAGTTCTTCTGCAACCACATGTGTAGTACAGTGTATGTAATCATCCAGCACATTAGCAGTAGCAAAATCCAAATAAAAAATACACCAGTGCCGGCATTGTTGGTTCAACATTAACACCAATTTGGTCACAAATATACAGATCTTCTGAAATCCACAATAAAATAGTTCCTCCATTCCGTTTAGCTGGACATCAATCCAAACATATTTAAACAAAACTGCAGATTCAATGGAAAGCATCATCCATGTTGTAGAAGACATACATGTACATGTACATATGAGTGGGTTGTGTGGTGTTGCCCGTTTCGTTGTGGAGCTCGACATCTTGAAGTTCAGATCTGCTTTTTGAAGACTCTAAGCCTAGGTGTCCAGTCTGCATCAAATTGATAGGAAGCGCAGCAGCTCATCTTACAGTTACATTTTCCTGCTGTGCATATGGAAATTCAGAATGGCTTCGATCGTGAAGGAGGAAGTTACAGCATTGGCCAGTAAGAGCATATCATTATCAGAGGACATCTGCCATCTCCTCAGTTACCATGCAAATGTCAAATGTTAACGGACATGGCCTTTTTACAACAGTGTGTAGTTGACAGGCAAAACTGAAATCTGATGAAGGATGTGACTGTCCGGAAGGTGGATGTGACTGTCCTAAAGGTAGAAGGGTTGGCGTATCATTGTTCAGAAGCTATAAGTTATCAAGTTTATCAACTTTCCCATCACAATTTCTGATGAATCAGCTCTATTAGAATGTTGTTGTTGAAAATACATCTGCTTGTAGCTTTTCCCTCTCATCACTTCGTTGACAAACTATTTCCTAGGAGATATCCAGATAATTTCACAAGAATGTATTCACACATCGCATCCTGTCTCATGTCCCAGCCTTAAGGAAAAGGCTTTATCATTCCCTGCACTAGTATGAAATCACATTTGTCTGCAGATGCTCACAACTATAAAGGATGGTGAAGCTTTTTTT
Source organism: Strongylocentrotus droebachiensis (assembly GCA_035222895.1). Lineage (NCBI taxonomy): Eukaryota > Metazoa > Echinodermata > Echinoidea > Camarodonta > Strongylocentrotidae > Strongylocentrotus > Strongylocentrotus droebachiensis. The sequence continues at coordinate 1,854 of JAVYIG010008871.1, read as the reverse complement.
GGATCTTGGAAGTTAGAAGACAGATCTTAGATTTAGTAGTAGTAGTAGAAAGTGACATTCCCCCTTCCTTTATTTTACAAAGAAAAGCCCCATTCATATTCTCTTCCCTTTGATTCACTTTTCATATGGATGATGATGAAGGGTGTTGTTGATGCCATTCAAAAACAGTTCTGGCTGAAGCTCTCTGAACAAGCTCATTTTGATAAGCAATTTTAGAACAGCCTACTTCAGCCAGCTACAGTAGATGCTTAAGTTAACCAATTTCCATGATACTGCGGCCAAACAATGAACATTTCTGGAACAAGATGCTTTGCCTTTGACACCCTCTCCTTCACAATGCAACTCTCTCATTGAGTGATTGACAATGTCGAGGTGCATGCCTGAACTCTGTCTCTGCTAAGAGTAAGACACTCACTTAATCAGGTAGACGTGAACAGAACTCAAACTCGGGCAGAGCTCAGAGTGAGAGAATCAGCTTTTGGATCAAACATTGAAACTTTGAAAGAGGAGCTTTGCCTTTTGTTGCTTTGCCTTGGCTTTGCCTTTGGTTGTGCTCATCCTGCTCAGCTCAGCCTCAGATGGAGACTTCTCTGCTCATCGCATTTATCCATACTCCATACTAAACCGCTCTGATAGAATGTAGGTCTTACTTAGACCCAATGACGATGCTGTCGAATTTCACCAAGCTCATCTTCCTTAGCTCACAGACGTCAGCTCAGACAGGGTGACATCACATGAAGTCGTGCAGATGCAGTGCAGTGTATGTATGGCGGCAGTGCTGCCCGCTCGTCTTGCAGTCAGTAGTGCCATCTAGATTCGGTAGTGCATAGTGCGAGCCTAGACGCTACGCTGCTGTTATCAAGGTGGGAATTCATCTGCTCGATAGTTCATACACATTGAAAATTTCGATTTCCCCTTCAGACATGGCAAGAACTCCATCATTTTTATTACGAAAGGTATTGCTAATATTTTTCACTTGAAACAATAATTGGAATGTCCGATCTTATAGACAACTTACAACTCATTTCTGCCGCTTTTCTCCCAGCTTTTGCAGGCCTCTTCGCTTGTGAGAAAACTCGCCATGTTGAATTCACCGATTCTCTCGCAAAATGCGCATGCGCAATGCCGTGCTTTTTGTGTGCTGTATTTTCTCAAAAAGCATTTTCCATAGTCCTGGGGGGGGGGGGGGGGGGGTGGGGGTGGGGATCCTCACATATTAGGACATAACGGGGGTGCGCCGCTCTAATGGGTAACTTTTTCACAAAAGTTCCCCAAACATGGGGTCCCACCTAAAGATAGAATAGAATAGAATTTATTGACTCATTCGACCCCCTTCTGGGGTATGAGAGTACAACACATGTACATGTCATGATAATGATACATAATAAAGAATACAAACATAGCTTAATAATACAAAGAATACAGAATACAACAAAACAACAATATAAAAGTATAACGATAAATAGGAATGATCTAAACCTAGCCTATGCTAAACATAAATACAATATTATACAATATGGCAAGCATACATGAAAAGTGGAGAATACCACATGAACAATCTAAATACAAACATGAAGAAAAAGAAAGAATTAAAAAAAATATATATATATATATTATTGTCTTTACTATATAAGAAATTACAAGTTTCATTTTTGTACATGTAAGTGAGTTGTGATTGGATTGTTAAGATTTATGCAGACTAACAAAATACGGCATAATCGTCCATTGGACAAACAAAAACATAACGGAATATAATGTAATAAAACAAACAAAAACAAAAAGTATACTAACAAAACAAAAAGAACAAAAGAACAAACAAACCATCAAAACTATACTTGACCTAAAGAAAGACTG
>JAVYIG010008870.1:0-84416 GCA_035222895.1 Strongylocentrotus droebachiensis | reverse complement strand
CCGACTGATGATAGTCCTATCCATCTCCCATGTATTACGTACATGGTTAGTTTATTTGTAAATGGGAGTGAAGTATCTTGTACAACTCGGTATACCTTTTCCAGGTGGCTATTGTCTGTGAAGCGTACTCAATTATCCTATATAAAAATCAACAGAATTTTGTTAAAATGGTAAATGATTCTTTTAAGAATCGCATATAGCTTTTCAAAATGGAGATGACAATCAATTTTAATTACCTTTGGTAATATGACTATACCTCTTGAAAAGTCAGCCTAAGATAGATAACCCCTTACCACGAGGAAATATTTCAAACGAATAATGACTCCTGTTTAGTGGCAATTTCGATAATGTTTTTCTCTCACAAAGTAGGAATATGTGCCCTCAGCAGCAGGCAGCTCCGTAAATGTTCAAAATGGTGGTCGAACATGTTCATAAAGTCTGATCCTTTCATTTATACATATTACAAAATTATGCATCAATCTGTTCTATGGAAAAGTCCTTACTGTTCAATACAAACCCAATATGTAGTTGAACATATTTTCACCCCCCCCCCCCCAAAAAAAAACCAAGAAAGAAAAAAAAAAAACACCACGTCATGTTTATGTTTTAAAGGAAGAAAAACGCACATTATCAAAATCGTGAGTCATTACAATCGTTATTAACCTGTCTATAGTCACATGTCACTCTTTGTTCTTTCCGTGGCAGCAACTTGAAAATCGATAGTTAGAGATGACCTTAGTTCTTATTTGACATGTTTGTGAGATAGAGTTTTTGCCCACTCCCATTACATACTTTACTCCCCCACTCCCCTTACTTCGTCATTACCTACTGTCTCTTTTCTGGTATCTGCACACAACTTAACCATCTTCTTTCTAGCTACCGTTAATAACCTTTCACCTCGAGCCCCTCCCTTCTCTCTATTTTGTCATGGATACTTTTTTCGTAATCATAATCGGCTTAAATGCAGCATACTTTTTCTTTTTGTAATGAACAGTTACAAACCTCACTTAATGAATTTAAAATACAATTACACATAATCTTAACAAATTCATTATTAGCAAGACGTATATTTTGCTTGTTTCCACCAGTGATACCCCCCTCTCCCAAATGTAAAGCGTTATATCCGTCGATTTGCAGTGCAATATTTGGCAACTTATGTTCACAAATTTGGATAATGTGTTATGCCTTGAAACGCCCTCTTTCCTTGTGCAAGTTCGATCACCTTTGTGGAGGCAAGAGTAGGTGCTTTTAGCACTTCGTGAAATATTGGCCTCAAACTTTCAGATAAACCAGCTGCCGCTATTAATGCAAATATTAATATAGTACGTGTGGCAGTTATGTCAATGCAGTACACAAGCTCAATGTTCATCCCTTTAAAGGTACTATGTCCCATTTGCAGGCCAACAAAATGAAAATGTTAAATTCCAACGGCATTTGAAAGACAATACTAATTTAAAACTTCCCTAAAAAAAAAAGGGGGGGGGGCTTAAACATTTCTTTAAGTGGGAAAAATAACGATTAGTTGTCGAATCGACTTAGGAGCTACAAAGTCAGTAAGTAATAGTCTGATTTTTCAGATCATTGTACCGAATGGTCGTACGTTTTATGCTGCGCAAAGATTCATTCAGTTTAATATTGGCCATTACAAGAAGTGGGTTATTGATGTAGAGAAATGCTCATGTACCCTTTACAGCTCATGTTATGTATGCTAGTACCAAAGATGAAAAAAGCCAGTCAGTCACTCAATAGTGTCTGACAGTGAAATCTAGCAAGTAAACGGGTTTCCTTGCATAATTTGAATATTAGGACACTGCTAACGTTTAAATTTCACAGATAGGACATACATGACATATTCATAATTCCTGCAAAGTTCGACATAATTTGATGTTGGTGCAAAAGGGACATAGTATTTTTAATACAATTCTATCATTTTTCAGTTACTACGGCAATAGTGCGACCAGTTTGCGTAGTTCGACGTAACAATTTTTAACGAAGCACAATAAGTTAAAAGCTAAACAAGAACTTTGTTAAAACGCATATTTGATCAAGATAAAAACCCTTAATTTAGATATTCGAGGAATATGAAATAATTGGATCAGAGTAAACGTACATTAACCGCTATAACAGATAATATCTAGTACGAACTTTTGAGTCAACAGTGGTAAATTAGAGAACAAAATTATATGCAATAGTGATATGGGGAATATTAGCTCCTGATTGGTCGGTTGATTTGCACGTCACATAAACTAACCGACTGATGATAGTCCTATCCATCTCCCTTGTATTACGTACATGGTTAGTTTATTTGGTAAATGGGAGTGAAGTATCTTGTACAACTCGGTATACCTTTTCCAGGTGGCTATTGTCTGTGATGCGTACTCAATTATCCTATATAAAAATCAACAGAATTTTGTTAAAATGGTAAATGATTCTTTTAAGAATCGCATATAACTTTTCAAAATGGAGATGACAATCAATTTTAATTACCTTTGGTAATACGACTATGCCTCTTGAAAAGTCAGCCTAAGATAGATAACCCCTTACCACAAGGAAATATTTCAAACGAATAATGACTACTGTTTAGTGGGCAATTTCGATAATGTTTTTCTCTCAGAAAGTAGGATATGTGCCCCCAGCAGCAGCAGCTTCGTAAATGTTCCAAATGGTGGTCGAACAATTCCATGAAGTCTGATCCTTTCATTTATACATATTATAAAATTATGCATCAATCTGTTATATGGAAAAAGTCCTTACTGTTCAATACAAACCCAATATTAAATTGTAAACATTTTCAACCCCCCCCAAAAAAAAACACAACAACAACAACAACAACAACACGTCATGTTTATGCTTTAAGGACAAAAAAAAAAACGCGCATTATCAAAACCGTGAGTCATTAAAATCGTTATCAAATGTATTAACCTGTTAATAGCCACATGTCACTATTTGTTCTTTTTGAGGCAGCAACTTGAAGATCGATAATTAGAGATGAACTAAGTTCTTATTTGAGATGTTTGTGAGAGAGAGTTTTGCCTCCTCCCCTTACATACGATACTCCCTACTCTCCTTACTTCTCTATTACATACTGTCTTATCACTGGTATATCTGCACAAAGCTTCTTCATCGTCTATATAACTTCAGTTAATAACCCTTGACCTCTATCCGCCTCTCGATTTGTTCATGGATACTTGTTCGTGATCATAATCGGCTTAAAGTCAGCATACATTTTTATTTTGTAATGAACAGTTACAAACCTCACTTAATGAATTTAAAATGCAATCACACATAATCTTAACAAATTCATTAGTAGCAAGACATACATTTTGCTTGTTTGCAGCAGTGATACCCCCTCTCCCAAATGTAAAGCATTTTATCCGTCGATTTGCAGTGCAATATTTCGCAACTTATGTTCACAAATTGGGATATTTTAATGGTGTCCCTAGACACCCCCTTTCCCTGTACAAGTTTCATTACCCTTGTTGAGGCAAGTATAGGGGGGGGGGGGTTAGCACTTTTCGAGATATGCACCTCTAGGCAGTTGCCCCCCCCCCCCCCCACAAAAAAAAAAAAAAAAAAAAAAAAAAAATGTAGGGGGCAAAACGCATTTTTTGCCCCCCCCCCCCCCACCAAAAAAAAAAAAAAAAAACAAACAGTAAAGGAGTAAAGATGGTTGTACTTTTAACCCAAAAGAACATAACAATAATAAAGACTTGAATTAAATCACATATAAAATACCATTTAAAGAAAAGGAAAGTTAACAGGAATTAAATTTCCCAAACATTGCGCATGCCACCTTGTTTATCAATGGAGGTTTTTATAATAACGATACGCGCATATCGTGGGCATATTTTGAGAGAATGGAAAAGCGTGTCTATTTTTTGTTATAGGGGTGAGAAGACATGAGCCCCTGAACAGTGGCGTACAGATGGGGGGGGGGGGGGGGTGGGGGTTATTTCTTATTCGATACAGTGATTTACAAATGTTGCTGAAATGTCATGATTGTCCAGTATTTGTTCTCAATTTTGTTGTAAGTCATACCTTTTTATGCGTTTGTTGGAAAATTAGAAATTCCCAAATTTACAGTCGCGGCGAAAAATATGCTTATTTAGAAGCCTTGGTCATGTCATGGTCTCAGCCCCCTTACTTTTTTAAAAAGTATGTTACAGAGAAAAAGAAAGGAAGAGAGAGAGAAAAAATAAGTGACCTGCAAATGTCACAAATGAGGTATCAAAACATGCTCATCTGACCGTAATTAAATGCCTAAAACCCCCGAGCTTCCGGGGGCTATGCCCCCTGGATGCTCATCTGACCGTAATTAATACCTAACACCCCTGAGCTTCCGGGGGCTCTGCCCCCTGGACCCCACAAAGGGCCCTAAGGCGGCCCCTGGATGCTCATCTGACCGTAGTTAAATATTAACACCTCTGAGCTTCCGGGGGCTTTGCCCCCTGGACCACATCAATGACCTTAAAGAGGGCCCCTGGATGCTATTATAACCGTAATTAAATACCTAAAACCCCTTAGCTTCCGGGGGGCTCTCCTCCCTGGACTCTCCGCCAAATAGTGACCTAGTGTCACAAATAAGGTATCTAAATGCTTATCTGGCCTTAATTTAATGCCTAAACACCCTGAGCTTCCGAGGGCTCAGGCCATTGACCCCAAGCCAATTTACACTCTACCTGATCGTTAATACTCTCCACTTTGAAAAAGAGTTCCGCGGGGCCTGCATGTAACGTGTAAGAGTGGTGGTGATGCAGATTTTTTCGTCTGCCCCCCCCCCCCTTCCAAAGGTTTTTGCTCATTACGTCACTGCCCCTGGAAGGTGAGCCCCCTGGAATGTTTGCCCCCCCCCCCAATCCCAAACTGCTTCCGGCGCGCCTGGCCTCCTCCCCTAACATACTATACTCCCCACTCTCCTTACTTTTTTATTACATACTGTCTTATCTCTGGTATATCTGCACGCAGCTTCTTCATCGTCTATCTAACTTCAGTTAATCCCCTTCTCTATTTGTTCATAGACAATATTCGTGATCATAATCGGCTTAAATGCAGCTTTTTTTAATGAACAGTTACAAACTTCACTTAATGAATTTAAAATGCAATCACGGATAATCTGAACGAATTTATTAAGTAAGACGTATACGTTGCTTGTTTGCACCAGTGATACCCCCTCCCAAATGTAAAGCGTTATATCTGTCGATTTGGTGCGCAATATTTGGCAAGATAATGTTCACAAATCTGGATATTTTATTGTGCCTTAAAACACCCTCTTTCCTTGTGCAAGTTTGATCACCCTTGTAAAGGCAAGAGTAGGGGCATTTAGCACTTCTTGGGATATGCGCCTCTAGATGTCAGAGAAACCGTTTTTGTAGTTCGACGTAACAATTGTTAATGAAGCACAATAAGTTAAAAGCTAAACAAGAACTTTGTTGAAACCCATATTTGATCAAGATAAAAACCCTTAATTTAGAAATTCGAGGAATATGAAATAATTGGATCAGAATAAACGTACATTAACCGATATAACAGATAAGATCTAATACGAACTTTTGAGTCAACAGTGGTATATTAGAGAACTAAATTCTGCACAATGTGGGGAATATTAGCTCCTGATTGGTCGGTGATTTACACGTCACACAAACTAACCGACCGATGATAGTCCTAACCATCTCCCTTGTATTACGAACATGGTTAGTTTATTTGTAAATGGGAGTGAAGTTTCTTGCATAACTCGGTATACTTTTTCCAGGTGGCTATTGTCTGTGAAGCGTACTCAAGTATCCTATATAAAAATCAACAGAATTTTGTTAAAATGGTAAATGATTCTTTTAAGAATCGCATATAGCTTTTCAAAATGGAGATGACAATCAATTTTAATTACCTTTGGTAATATGACTATACCTCTTGAAAAGTCAGCCTAAGATAGATAACCCCTTACCACAAGGAAATATTTCAAACGAATAATGACTCCTGTTTAGTGGCAATTTCGATAATGTTTTTCTCTCACAAAGTAGGAATATGTGCCCTCAGCAGCAGCAGCTCCGTAAATGTTTAAAATGGTGGTCGAACATGTTCATAAAGTCTGATCCTTTAATTTATACATATTACAAAATTATGCATCAATCTGTTCTATGGAAAAAGTCCTTACTGTTCAATACAAACCCAATATTTAGTTGAATATATTTTCACCCCCCCCCCCCAAAAAAAAAAAAAAAAAAAAACACCACGTCATGTTTATGTTTTAAAGGAAGAAAAACGCACATTATCAAAATCGTGAGTCATTACAATCGTTATTAACCTGTCTTTAGTCACATGTCACTCTTTGTTCTTTCCGTGGCAGCGACTTGAAAATCGATGATTAGAGATGACCTTAGTTCTTATTTGACATGTTTGTGAGATAGAGTGTTGCCTCCTCCCATTACATACTTTACTCCCCACAGACTCCCCTTACTTCTTCATTACCTACTGTCTCTTTTCTGGTATCTGCACACAGCTTAACCATCTTCTTTCTAGCTACCGTTAATAACCTTTCACCTCGAGCCCCTCCCTTCTCTCTATTTTGTCATGGATACTTTTTCGTGATCATAATCGGCTTAAATGCAGCATACTTTTTCTTTTTGTAATGAACAGTTACAAACCTCACTTAATGAATTTAAAATACAATTACACATAATCTTAACAAATTCATTATTAGCAAGACGTATATTTTGCTTGTTTCCACTAGTGATACCCCCTCTCCCAAATGTAAAGCGTTATATCCGTCGATTGCAGTGCAATATTTGGCAACTTATGTTCACAAATTTGGATAATGTTTTATGCCTTGAAACGCCCTCTTTCCTTGTGCAAGTTCGATCACCTTTGTGGAGGCAAGAGTAGGTGCTTTTAGCACTTCGTGAAATATTGGCCTCAAACTTTCAGATAAACCAGCTGCCGCTATTAATGCAAATATTAATATAGTACGTGTGGCAGTTATGTCAATGCAGTACACAAGCTCAATGTTCATCCCTTTAAAGGTACTATGTCCCATTTGCAGGCCAACAAAATGAAAATGTTAAATTCCAACGGCATTTGCGCCTCTAGATGTCAGAGAAACCGTTTTTGTAGTTCGACGTAACAATTGTTAATGAAGCACAATAAGTTAAAAGCTAAACAAGAACTTTGTTGAAACCCATATTTGATCAAGATAAAAACCCTTAATTTAGAAATTCGAGGAATATGAAATAATTGGATCAGAATAAACGTACATTAACCGATATAACAGATAAGATCTAATACGAACTTTTGAGTCAACAGTGGTATATTAGAGAACTAAATTCTGCACAATGTGGGGAATATTAGCTCCTGATTGGTCGGTGATTTACACGTCACACAAACTAACCGACCGATGATAGTCCTAACCATCTCCCTTGTATTACGAACATGGTTAGTTTATTTGTAAATGGGAGTGAAGTTTCTTGCATAACTCGGTATACTTTTTCCAGGTGGCTATTGTCTGTGAAGCGTACTCAAGTATCCTATATAAAAATCAACAGAATTTTGTTAAAATGGTAAATGATTCTTTTAAGAATCGCATATAGCTTTTCAAAATGGAGATGACAATCAATTTTAATTACCTTTGGTAATATGACTATACCTCTTGAAAAGTCAGCCTAAGATAGATAACCCCTTACCACAAGGAAATATTTCAAACGAATAATGACTCCTGTTTAGTGGCAATTTCGATAATGTTTTTCTCTCACAAAGTAGGAATATGTGCCCTCAGCAGCAGCAGCTCCGTAAATGTTTAAAATGGTGGTCGAACATGTTCATAAAGTCTGATCCTTTAATTTATACATATTACAAAATTATGCATCAATCTGTTCTATGGAAAAAGTCCTTACTGTTCAATACAAACCCAATATTTAGTTGAATATATTTTCACCCCCCCCCCCCCAAAAAAAAAAAAAAAAAAAAAACACCACGTCATGTTTATGTTTTAAAGGAAGAAAAACGCACATTATCAAAATCGTGAGTCATTACAATCGTTATTAACCTGTCTTTAGTCACATGTCACTCTTTGTTCTTTCCGTGGCAGCAACTTGAAAATCGATGATTAGAGATGACCTTAGTTCTTATTTGACATGTTTGTGAGATAGAGTGTTGCCTCCTCCCATTACATACTTTACTCCCCACAGACTCCCCTTACTTCTTCATTACCTACTGTCTCTTTTCTGGTATCTGCACACAGCTTAACCATCTTCTTTCTAGCTACCGTTAATAACCTTTCACCTCGAGCCCCTCCCTTCTCTCTATTTTGTCATGGATACTTTTTCGTGATCATAATCGGCTTAAATGCAGCATACTTTTTCTTTTTGTAATGAACAGTTACAAACCTCACTTAATGAATTTAAAATACAATTACACATAATCTTAACAAATTCATTATTAGCAAGACGTATATTTTGCTTGTTTCCACCAGTGATACCCCCTCTCCCAAATGTAAAGCGTTATATCCGTCGATTGCAGTGCAATATTTGGCAACTTATGTTCACAAATTTGGATAATGTTTTATGCCTTGAAACGCCCTCTTTCCTTGTGCAAGTTCGATCACCTTTGTGGAGGCAAGAGTAGGTGCTTTTAGCACTTCGTGAAATATTGGCCTCAAACTTTCAGATAAACCAGCTGCCGCTATTAATGCAAATATTAATATAGTACGTGTGGCAGTTATGTCAATGCAGTACACAAGCTCAATGTTCATCCCTTTAAAGGTACTATGTCCCATTTGCAGGCCAACAAAATGAAAATGTTAAATTCCAACGGCATTTGCGCCTCTAGATGTCAGAGAAACCGTTTTTGTAGTTCGACGTAACAATTGTTAATGAAGCACAATAAGTTAAAAGCTAAACAAGAACTTTGTTGAAACCCATATTTGATCAAGATAAAAACCCTTAATTTAGAAATTCGAGGAATATGAAATAATTGGATCAGAATAAACGTACATTAACCGATATAACAGATAAGATCTAATACGAACTTTTGAGTCAACAGTGGTATATTAGAGAACTAAATTCTGCACAATGTGGGGAATATTAGCTCCTGATTGGTCGGTGATTTACACGTCACACAAACTAACCGACCGATGATAGTCCTAACCATCTCCCTTGTATTACGAACATGGTTAGTTTATTTGTAAATGGGAGTGAAGTTTCTTGCATAACTCGGTATACTTTTTCCAGGTGGCTATTGTCTGTGAAGCGTACTCAAGTATCCTATATAAAAATCAACAGAATTTTGTTAAAATGGTAAATGATTCTTTTAAGAATCGCATATAGCTTTTCAAAATGGAGATGACAATCAATTTTAATTACCTTTGGTAATATGACTATACCTCTTGAAAAGTCAGCCTAAGATAGATAACCCCTTACCACAAGGAAATATTTCAAACGAATAATGACTCCTGTTTAGTGGCAATTTCGATAATGTTTTTCTCTCACAAAGTAGGAATATGTGCCCTCAGCAGCAGCAGCTCCGTAAATGTTTAAAATGGTGGTCGAACATGTTCATAAAGTCTGATCCTTTAATTTATACATATTACAAAATTATGCATCAATCTGTTCTATGGAAAAAGTCCTTACTGTTCAATACAAACCCAATATTTAGTTGAATATATTTTCACCCCCCCCCCCCCCCAAAAAAAAAAAAAAAAAAAAACACCACGTCATGTTTATGTTTTAAAGGAAGAAAAACGCACATTATCAAAATCGTGAGTCATTACAATCGTTATTAACCTGTCTTTAGTCACATGTCACTCTTTGTTCTTTCCGTGGCAGCAACTTGAAAATCGATGATTAGAGATGACCTTAGTTCTTATTTGACATGTTTGTGAGATAGAGTGTTGCCTCCTCCCATTACATACTTTACTCCCCACAGACTCCCCTTACTTCTTCATTACCTACTGTCTCTTTTCTGGTATCTGCACACAGCTTAACCATCTTCTTTCTAGCTACCGTTAATAACCTTTCACCTCGAGCCCCTCCCTTCTCTCTATTTTGTCATGGATACTTTTTCGTGATCATAATCGGCTTAAATGCAGCATACTTTTTCTTTTTGTAATGAACAGTTACAAACCTCACTTAATGAATTTAAAATACAATTACACATAATCTTAACAAATTCATTATTAGCAAGACGTATATTTTGCTTGTTTCCACCAGTGATACCCCCTCTCCCAAATGTAAAGCGTTATATCCGTCGATTGCAGTGCAATATTTGGCAACTTATGTTCACAAATTTGGATAATGTTTTATGCCTTGAAACGCCCTCTTTCCTTGTGCAAGTTCGATCACCTTTGTGGAGGCAAGAGTAGGTGCTTTTAGCACTTCGTGAAATATTGGCCTCAAACTTTCAGATAAACCAGCTGCCGCTATTAATGCAAATATTAATATAGTACGTGTGGCAGTTATGTCAATGCAGTACACAAGCTCAATGTTCATCCCTTTAAAGGTACTATGTCCCATTTGCAGGCCAACAAAATGAAAATGTTAAATTCCAACGGCATTTGAAAGACAATACTAATTTAAAACTTCCCTAAAAAAAAAAAGGGGGGGGGGGGGGCTTAAACATTTCTTTAAGTGGGAAAATAACGATTAGTTGTCGAATCGACTTAGGAGCTACAAAGTCAGTAAGTTATAGTCTGATTTTTCAGATCATTGTGCCGAATGGTCGTACGTTTTATGCTGCGCAAAGATTCATTCAGTTTAATATTGGCCATTACAAGAAGTGGGTTATTGATGTAGAGAAATGCTCATGTACCCTTTACATCTCATGTTATGTATGCTAGTACCAAAGGTGAAAAAGCCAGTCAGTCACTCAATAGTGTCTGACAGTGAAATCTAGCAAGTAAACGGGTTTCCTTGCATAATTTGAATATTAGGACACTGCTAACGTTTAAATTTCACAGATAGGACATACATGACATATTCATAATTCCTGCAAAGTTCGACATAATTTGATGTTGGGTGCAAAAGGGACATAGTATTTTTAATACAATTCTATCATTTTTCAGTTACTACGGCAATAGTGCGACCAGTTTGCGTAGTTCGACGTAACAATTTTTAACGAAGCACAATAAGTTAAAAGCTAAACAAGAACTTTGTTAAAACGCATATTTGATCAAGATAAAAACCCTTAATTTAGATATTCGAGGAATATGAAATAATTGGATCAGAGTAAACGTACATTAACCGCTATAACAGATAATATCTAGTACGAACTTTTGAGTCAACAGTGGTAAGTTAGAGAACAAAATTATATGCAATAATGATATGGGGAATATTAGCTCCTGATTGGTCGGTTGATTTACACGTCACATAAACTAACCGACTGATGATAGTCCTATCCATCTCCCATGTATTACGTACATGGTTAGTTTATTTGTAAATGGGAGTGAAGTATCTTGTACAACTCGGTATACCTTTTCCAGGTGGCTATTGTCTGTGATGCGTACTCAATTATCCTATATAAAAATCAACAGAATTTTGTTAAAATGGTAAATGATTCTTTTAAGAATCGCATATAACTTTTCAAAATGGAGATGACAATCAATTTTAATTACCTTTGGTAATACGACTATGCCTCTTGAAAAGTCAGCCTAAGATAGATAACCCCTTACCACAAGGAAATATTTCAAACGAATAATGACTACTGTTTAGTGGCAATTTCGATAATGTTTTTCTCTCAGAAAGTAGGATATGTGCCCCCAGCAGCAGCAGCTTCGTAAATGTTCCAAATGGTGGTCGAACAATTCCATGAAGTCTGATCCTTTCATTTATACATATTATAAAATTATGCATCAATCTGTTATATGGAAAAAGTCCTTACTGTTCAATACAAACCCAATATTAAATTGTAAACATTTTCACCCCCCCAAAAAAAACAAACAACAACAACAACAACAACAACAACAACACGTCATGTTTATGCTTTAAGGACAAAAAAAAAACGCGCATTATCAAAACCGTGAGTCATTAAAACGAAAAAAGTTTCGTCGAGATCCTACCCTATCTAGTGTATATGTCGGTGACTGCCACATTAATCCTGTTCCTTGTGCCAGAAATTTGGGGGTTGTCTTTGACCAGCACATCACCTTGAAAGAACATATAAAAACTGTTTGCAAATCAGCAATGGCAGGAATCAGGTGCATAAGTAAAATCAGATGTTTCCTCTTGAAGCAAGGTGCACTCACTCTGGTGCATGCATTTGTAACAAGCAGATTAGACTCCTGTAACAGCTTGTTGTTTGGACTTCCCGCAATTGACATTTACCGGATCCAGATGATACAGAACATTGCAGCGAGACTGGTCACTCGCACTCCATACCAACAAAGTATAACTAGTACTCTGAAGAAACTACACTGGCTTCCTGTAGATAAGCGCATCATATTCAAACTCTTATTAATTACATTTAAAGCACAACATAGTTCTTCTCCTTCATACCTGACTGATTTGCTCAAACAATACCACCCACCCCGAACCCTCCGTTCAAGCAATCAAGCATTACTTTGTGTACCAAAAACCAATACTATATTCTATGGGGGCAGATCATTTGCAGTTGCTGGACCAAACCTTTGGAACAATCTCCCCAAATTCATACGACAGGCACCCACTGCTGCAACATTCAAATCTTCACTAAAAACGCACCTCTTTGGCCTTAATTAATTAGTTTAAACTATCCTGACTTACGTTCTTTGTTTTTGACCATGTTAGCTATCTCTTTATTATGTTATTTACTATGTTAAGTTAGTCATTTTAGTAGTATAAGATTTGTATATTTCTCTGTGTTGATTCATTTTATGTGATTATAATTATGCTTGTACAGCGCAAAGAGAAACTTATGTTTATTTTGCGCTATATAAATATTGTATTATTATTATTATTATGTTATCAAATGTATTAACCTGTTAATAGCCACATGTCACTATTTGTTCTTTTTGAGGCAGCAACTTGAAGATCGATAATTAGAGATGAACTAAGTTCTTATTTGAGATGTTTGTGAGAGAGAGTTTTGCCTCCTCCCCTTACATACGATACTCCCTACTCTCCTTACTTCTTTATTACATACTGTCTTATCACTGGTATATCTGCACAAAGCTTCTTCATCGTCTATATAACTTCAGTTAATAACCCTTGACTTCTATCCGCCTCTCGATTTGTTCATGGATACTTGTTCGTGATCATAATCGGCTTAAAGTCAGCATACATTTTTATTTTGTAATGAACAGTTACAAACCTCACTTAATGAATTTAAAATGCAATCACACATAATCTTAACAAATTCATTAGTAGCAAGACATACATTTTGCTTGTTTGCAGCAGTGATACCCCCTCTCCCAAATGTAAAGCATTTTATCCGTCGATTTGCAGTGCAATATTTCGCAACTTATGTTCACAAATTGGGATATTTTATGGTGTCCCTAGACACCCCCTTTCCCTGTACAAGTTTCATTACCCTTGTTGAGGCAAGTATAGGGGGGGGGGGTTAGCACTTTTCGAGATATGCACCTCTAGGCAGTTGCCCCCCCCCCCCCACAAAAAAAAAAAAAAAAAAAAAACAGTAAAGGAGTAAAGATGGTTGTACTTTTAACCCAAAAGAACATAACAATAATAAAGACTTGAATTAAATCACATATAAAATTCCATTTAAAGAAAAGGAAAGTTAACAGGAATTAAATTTCCCAAACATTGCGCATGCCACCTATATTTATCAATGGAGGTTTTTATAATAGCGATACGCGCATATCGTGGGCATATTTTGAGAGAATGGAAAAGCGTGTCTATTTTTTGTTATAGGGGTGAGAAGACATGAGCCCCTGAACAGTGGCGTACAGATGGGGGGGGGGGGGGGGGGGTGAGGGTTATTTCTTATTCGATACCAGTGATTTACAAATGTTGCTGAAATGTCATGATTGTCCAGTATTTGTTCTCAATTTTGTTGTAAGTCATACCTTTTTATGCGTTTGTTGGAAAATTAGAAATTCCCAAATTTACAGTCGGGCGAAAAATATGCTTATTTAGAAGCCTTGGTCATGTCATGGTCTCAGCCCCCTTACTTTTTTAAAAAGTATGTTACAGAGAAAAAGAAAGGAAGAGAGAGAGAAAAAATAAGTGACCTGCAAATGTCACAAATGAGGTATCAAAACATGCTCATCTGACCGTAATTAAATGCCTAAAACCCCCGAGCTTCCGGGGGGCTATGCCCCCTGGATGCTCATCTGACCGTAATTAATACCTAACACCCCTGAGCTTCCGGGGGCTCTGCCCCCTGGACCCCACAAAGGGCCCTAAGGCGGCCCCTGGATGCTCATCTGACCGTAGTTAAATATTAACACCTCTGAGCTTCCGGGGGCTTTGCCCCCTGGACCACATCAATGACCTTAAAGAGGGCCCCTGGATGCTATTATAACCGTAATTGAATACCTAAAAACCCCTAGCTTCCGGGGGCTCTCCTCCCTGGACTCTCCGCCAAATAGTGACCTAGTGTCACAAATAAGGTATCTAAATGCTTATCTGGCCTTAATTTAATGCCTAAACACCCTGAGCTTCCGAGGGCTCAGGCCATTGACCCCAAGCCAATTTACACTCTACCTGATCGTTAATACTCCACTTTGAAAAAGAGTTCCGCGGGGCCTGCATGTAACGTGTAAGAGTGGTGGTGATGCAGATTTTTCGTCTGCCCCCCCCCTTCCAAAGGTTTTTGCTCATTACGTCACTGCCCCTGGAAGGTGAGCCCCCTGGAATGTTTGCCCCCCCCCCCCCCCCCAATCCCAAACTGCTTCCGGCGCGCCTGGCCTCCTCCCCTAACATACTATACTCCCCACTCTCCTTACTTTTTTATTACATACTGTCTTATCTCTGGTATATCTGCACGCAGCTTCTTCATCGTCTATCTAACTTCAGTTAATCCCCTTCTCTATTTGTTCATGGACAATATTTCGTGATCATAATCGGCTTAAATGCAGCTTTTTTTAATGAACAGTTACAAACTTCACTTAATGAATTTAAAATGCAATCACGGATAATCTGAACGAATTTATTAAGTAAGACGTATACGTTGCTTGTTTGCACCAGTGATACCCCCTCCCAAATGTAAAGCGTTATATCTGTCGATTTGGTGCGCAATATTTGGCAAGATAATGTTCACAAATCTGGATATTTTATTGTGCCTTAAAACACCCTCTTTCCTTGTGCAAGTTTGATCACCCTTGTAAAGGCAAGAGTAGGGGCATTTAGCACTTCTTGGGATATGCGCCTCTAGATGTCAGAGAAACCGTTTTTGTAGTTCGACGTAACAATTGTTAATGAAGCACAATAAGTTAAAAGCTAAACAAGAACTTTGTTGAAACCCATATTTGATCAAGATAAAAACCCTTAATTTAGAAATTCGAGGAATATGAAATAATTGGATCAGAATAAACGTACATTAACCGATATAACAGATAAGATCTAATACGAACTTTTGAGTCAACAGTGGTATATTAGAGAACTAAATTCTGCAAAATGTGGGGAATATTAGCTCCTGATTGGTCGGTGATTTACACGTCACACAAACTAACCGACCGATGATAGTCCTAACCATCTCCCTTGTATTACGAACATGGTTAGTTTATTTGTAAATGGGAGTGAAGTTTCTTTCATAACTCGGTATACCTTTTCCAGGTGGCTATTGTCTGTGAAGCGTACTCAATTATCCTATATAAAAATCAACAGAATTTTGTTAAAATGGTAAATGATTCTTTTAAGAATCGCATATAGCTTTTCAAAATGGAGATGACAATCAATTTTAATTACCTTTGGTAATATGACTATACCTCTTGAAAAGTCAGCCTAAGATAGATAACCCCTTACCACAAGGAAATATTTCAAACGAATAATGACTCCTGTTTAGTGGCAATTTCGATAATGTTTTTCTCTCACAAAGTAGGAATATGTGCCCTCAGCAGCAGCAGCTCCGTAAATGTTTAAAATGGTGGTCGAACATGTTCATAAAGTCTGATCCTTTAATTTATACATATTACAAAATTATGCATCAATCTGTTCTATGGAAAAAGTCCTTACTGTTCAATACAAACCCAATATTTAGTTGAATATATTTTCACCCCCCCCCCCCCAAAAAAAAAAAAAAACACCACGTCATGTTTATGTTTTAAAGGAAGAAAAACGCACATTATCAAAATCGTGAGTCATTACAATCGTTATTAACCTGTCTTTAGTCACATGTCACTCTTTGTTCTTTCCGTGGCAGCAACTTGAAAATCGATGATTAGAGATGACCTTAGTTCTTATTTGACATGTTTGTGAGATAGAGTGTTGCCTCCTCCCATTACATACTTTACTCCCCACAGACTCCCCTTACTTCTTCATTACCTACTGTCTCTTTTCTGGTATCTGCACACAGCTTAACCATCTTCTTTCTAGCTACCGTTAATAACCTTTCACCTCGAGCCCCTCCCTTCTCTCTATTTTGTCATGGATACTTTTTCGTGATCATAATCGGCTTAAATGCAGCATACTTTTTCTCTTTGTAATGAACAGTTACAAACCTCACTTAATGAATTTAAAATACAATTACACATAATCTTAACAAATTCATTATTAGCAAGACGTATATTTTGCTTGTTTCCACCAGTGATCCCCCCTCTCCCAAATGTAAAGCGTTATATCCGTCGATTGCAGTGCAATATTTGGCAACTTATGTTCACAAATTTGGATAATGTTTTATGCCTTGAAACGCCCTCTTTCCTTGTGCAAGTTCGATCACCTTTGTGGAGGCAAGAGTAGGTGCTTTTAGCACTTCGTGAAATATTGGCCTCAAACTTTCAGATAAACCAGCTGCCGCTATTAATGCAAATATTAATATAGTACGTGTGGCAGTTATGTCAATGCAGTACACAAGCTCAATGTTCATCCCTTTAAAGGTACTATGTCCCATTTGCAGGCCAACAAAATGAAAATGTTAAATTCCAACGGCATTTGAAAGACAATACTAATTTAAAACTTCCCTAAAAAAAAAAAGGGGGGGGGGGGCTTAAACATTTCTTTAAGTGGGAAAATAACGATTAGTTGTCGAATCGACTTAGGAGCTACAAAGTCAGTAAGTTATAGTCTGATTTTTCAGATCATTGTGCCGAATGGTCGTACGTTTTATGCTGCGCAAAGATTCATTCAGTTTAATATTGGCCATTACAAGAAGTGGGTTATTGATGTAGAGAAATGCTCATGTACCCTTTACATCTCATGTTATGTATGCTAGTACCAAAGGTGAAAAAGCCAGTCAGTCACTCAATAGTGTCTGACAGTGAAATCTAGCAAGTAAACGGGTTTCCTTGCATAATTTGAATATTAGGACACTGCTAACGTTTAAATTTCACAGATAGGACATACATGACATATTCATAATTCCTGCAAAGTTCGACATAATTTGATGTTGGGTGCAAAAGGGACATAGTATTTTTAATACAATTCTATCATTTTTCAGTTACTACGGCAATAGTGCGACCAGTTTGCGTAGTTCGACGTAACAATTTTTAACGAAGCACAATAAGTTAAAAGCTAAACAAGAACTTTGTTAAAACGCATATTTGATCAAGATAAAAACCCTTAATTTAGATATTCGAGGAATATGAAATAATTGGATCAGAGTAAACGTACATTAACCGCTATAACAGATAATATCTAGTACGAACTTTTGAGTCAACAGTGGTAAGTTAGAGAACAAAATTATATGCAATAATGATATGGGGAATATTAGCTCCTGATTGGTCGGTTGATTTACACGTCACATAAACTAACCGACTGATGATAGTCCTATCCATCTCCCATGTATTACGTACATGGTTAGTTTATTTGTAAATGGGAGTGAAGTATCTTGTACAACTCGGTATACCTTTTCCAGGTGGCTATTGTCTGTGATGCGTACTCAATTATCCTATATAAAAATCAACAGAATTTTGTTAAAATGGTAAATGATTCTTTTAAGAATCGCATATAACTTTTCAAAATGGAGATGACAATCAATTTTAATTACCTTTGGTAATACGACTATGCCTCTTGAAAAGTCAGCCTAAGATAGATAACCCCTTACCACAAGGAAATATTTCAAACGAATAATGACTACTGTTTAGTGGCAATTTCGATAATGTTTTTCTCTCAGAAAGTAGGATATGTGCCCCCAGCAGCAGCAGCTTCGTAAATGTTCCAAATGGTGGTCGAACAATTCCATGAAGTCTGATCCTTTCATTTATACATATTATAAAATTATGCATCAATCTGTTATATGGAAAAAGTCCTTACTGTTCAATACAAACCCAATATTAAATTGTAAACATTTTCACCCCCCCAAAAAAAACAAACAACAACAACAACAACAACAACAACAACACGTCATGTTTATGCTTTAAGGACAAAAAAAAAAACGCGCATTATCAAAACCGTGAGTCATTAAAACGAAAAAAGTTTCGTCGAGATCCTACCCTATCTAGTGTATATGTCGGTGACTGCCACATTAATCCTGTTCCTTGTGCCAGAAATTTGGGGGTTGTCTTTGACCAGCACATCACCTTGAAAGAACATATAAAAACTGTTTGCAAATCAGCAATGGCAGGAATCAGGTGCATAAGTAAAATCAGATGTTTCCTCTTGAAGCAAGGTGCACTCACTCTGGTGCATGCATTTGTAACAAGCAGATTAGACTCCTGTAACAGCTTGTTGTTTGGACTTCCCGCAATTGACATTTACCGGATCCAGATGATACAGAACATTGCAGCGAGACTGGTCACTCGCACTCCATACCAACAAAGTATAACTAGTACTCTGAAGAAACTACACTGGCTTCCTGTAGATAAGCGCATCATATTCAAACTCTTATTAATTACATTTAAAGCACAACATAGTTCTTCTCCTTCATACCTGACTGATTTGCTCAAACAATACCACCCACCCCGAACCCTCCGTTCAAGCAATCAAGCATTACTTTGTGTACCAAAAACCAATACTATATTCTATGGGGGCAGATCATTTGCAGTTGCTGGACCAAACCTTTGGAACAATCTCCCCAAATTCATACGACAGGCACCCACTGCTGCAACATTCAAATCTTCACTAAAAACGCACCTCTTTGGCCTTAATTAATTAGTTTAAACTATCCTGACTTACGTTCTTTGTTTTTGACCATGTTAGCTATCTCTTTATTATGTTATTTACTATGTTAAGTTAGTCATTTTAGTAGTATAAGATTTGTATATTTCTCTGTGTTGATTCATTTTATGTGATTATAATTATGCTTGTACAGCGCAAAGAGAAACTTATGTTTATTTTGCGCTATATAAATATTGTATTATTATTATTATTATGTTATCAAATGTATTAACCTGTTAATAGCCACATGTCACTATTTGTTCTTTTTGAGGCAGCAACTTGAAGATCGATAATTAGAGATGAACTAAGTTCTTATTTGAGATGTTTGTGAGAGAGAGTTTTGCCTCCTCCCCTTACATACGATACTCCCTACTCTCCTTACTTCTTTATTACATACTGTCTTATCACTGGTATATCTGCACAAAGCTTCTTCATCGTCTATATAACTTCAGTTAATAACCCTTGACTTCTATCCGCCTCTCGATTTGTTCATGGATACTTGTTCGTGATCATAATCGGCTTAAAGTCAGCATACATTTTTATTTTGTAATGAACAGTTACAAACCTCACTTAATGAATTTAAAATGCAATCACACATAATCTTAACAAATTCATTAGTAGCAAGACATACATTTTGCTTGTTTGCAGCAGTGATACCCCCTCTCCCAAATGTAAAGCATTTTATCCGTCGATTTGCAGTGCAATATTTCGCAACTTATGTTCACAAATTGGGATATTTTATGGTGTCCCTAGACACCCCCTTTCCCTGTACAAGTTTCATTACCCTTGTTGAGGCAAGTATAGGGGGGGGGGGGGGGTTAGCACTTTTCGAGATATGCACCTCTAGGCAGTTGCCCCCCCCCCCCCACAAAAAAAAAAAAAAAAAAAAAACAGTAAAGGAGTAAAGATGGTTGTACTTTTAACCCAAAAGAACATAACAATAATAAAGACTTGAATTAAATCACATATAAAATTCCATTTAAAGAAAAGGAAAGTTAACAGGAATTAAATTTCCCAAACATTGCGCATGCCACCTATATTTATCAATGGAGGTTTTTATAATAGCGATACGCGCATATCGTGGGCATATTTTGAGAGAATGGAAAAGCGTGTCTATTTTTTGTTATAGGGGTGAGAAGACATGAGCCCCTGAACAGTGGCGTACAGATGGGGGGGGGGGGGGGTGAGGGTTATTTCTTATTCGATACCAGTGATTTACAAATGTTGCTGAAATGTCATGATTGTCCAGTATTTGTTCTCAATTTTGTTGTAAGTCATACCTTTTTATGCGTTTGTTGGAAAATTAGAAATTCCCAAATTTACAGTCGGGCGAAAAATATGCTTATTTAGAAGCCTTGGTCATGTCATGGTCTCAGCCCCCTTACTTTTTAAAAAAGTATGTTACAGAGAAAAAGAAAGGAAGAGAGAGAGAAAAAATAAGTGACCTGCAAATGTCACAAATGAGGTATCAAAACATGCTCATCTGACCGTAATTAAATGCCTAAAACCCCCGAGCTTCCGGGGGGCTATGCCCCCTGGATGCTCATCTGACCGTAATTAATACCTAACACCCCTGAGCTTCCGGGGGCTCTGCCCCCTGGACCCCACAAAGGGCCCTAAGGCGGCCCCTGGATGCTCATCTGACCGTAGTTAAATATTAACACCTCTGAGCTTCCGGGGGCTTTGCCCCCTGGACCACATCAATGACCTTAAAGAGGGCCCCTGGATGCTATTATAACCGTAATTGAATACCTAAAAACCCCTAGCTTCCGGGGGCTCTCCTCCCTGGACTCTCCGCCAAATAGTGACCTAGTGTCACAAATAAGGTATCTAAATGCTTATCTGGCCTTAATTTAATGCCTAAACACCCTGAGCTTCCGAGGGCTCAGGCCATTGACCCCAAGCCAATTTACACTCTACCTGATCGTTAATACTCCACTTTGAAAAAGAGTTCCGCGGGGCCTGCATGTAACGTGTAAGAGTGGTGGTGATGCAGATTTTTCGTCTGCCCCCCCCCCCCTTCCAAAGGTTTTTGCTCATTACGTCACTGCCCCTGGAAGGTGAGCCCCCTGGAATGTTTGCCCCCCCCCCCAATCCCAAACTGCTTCCGGCGCGCCTGGCCTCCTCCCCTAACATACTATACTCCCCACTCTCCTTACTTTTTTTATTACATACTGTCTTATCTCTGGTATATCTGCACGCAGCTTCTTCATCGTCTATCTAACTTCAGTTAATCCCCTTCTCTATTTGTTCATGGACAATATTTCGTGATCATAATCGGCTTAAATGCAGCTTTTTTTAATGAACAGTTACAAACTTCACTTAATGAATTTAAAATGCAATCACGGATAATCTGAACGAATTTATTAAGTAAGACGTATACGTTGCTTGTTTGCACCAGTGATACCCCCTCCCAAATGTAAAGCGTTATATCTGTCGATTTGGTGCGCAATATTTGGCAAGATAATGTTCACAAATCTGGATATTTTATTGTGCCTTAAAACACCCTCTTTCCTTGTGCAAGTTTGATCACCCTTGTAAAGGCAAGAGTAGGGGCATTTAGCACTTCTTGGGATATGCGCCTCTAGATGTCAGAGAAACCGTTTTTGTAGTTCGACGTAACAATTGTTAATGAAGCACAATAAGTTAAAAGCTAAACAAGAACTTTGTTGAAACCCATATTTGATCAAGATAAAAACCCTTAATTTAGAAATTCGAGGAATATGAAATAATTGGATCAGAATAAACGTACATTAACCGATATAACAGATAAGATCTAATACGAACTTTTGAGTCAACAGTGGTATATTAGAGAACTAAATTCTGCAAAATGTGGGGAATATTAGCTCCTGATTGGTCGGTGATTTACACGTCACACAAACTAACCGACCGATGATAGTCCTAACCATCTCCCTTGTATTACGAACATGGTTAGTTTATTTGTAAATGGGAGTGAAGTTTCTTGCATAACTCGGTATACCTTTTCCAGGTGGCTATTGTCTGTGAAGCGTACTCAATTATCCTATATAAAAATCAACAGAATTTTGTTAAAATGGTAAATGATTCTTTTAAGAATCGCATATAGCTTTTCAAAATGGAGATGACAATCAATTTTAATTACCTTTGGTAATATGACTATACCTCTTGAAAAGTCAGCCTAAGATAGATAACCCCTTACCACAAGGAAATATTTCAAACGAATAATGACTCCTGTTTAGTGGCAATTTCGATAATGTTTTTCTCTCACAAAGTAGGAATATGTGCCCTCAGCAGCAGCAGCTCCGTAAATGTTTAAAATGGTGGTCGAACATGTTCATAAAGTCTGATCCTTTAATTTATACATATTACAAAATTATGCATCAATCTGTTCTATGGAAAAAGTCCTTACTGTTCAATACAAACCCAATATTTAGTTGAATATATTTTCACCCCCCCCCCCCAAAAAAAAAAAAAAAACACCACGTCATGTTTATGTTTTAAAGGAAGAAAAACGCACATTATCAAAATCGTGAGTCATTACAATCGTTATTAACCTGTCTTTAGTCACATGTCACTCTTTGTTCTTTCCGTGGCAGCAACTTGAAAATCGATGATTAGAGATGACCTTAGTTCTTATTTGACATGTTTGTGAGATAGAGTGTTGCCTCCTCCCATTACATACTTTACTCCCCACAGACTCCCCTTACTTCTTCATTACCTACTGTCTCTTTTCTGGTATCTGCACACAGCTTAACCATCTTCTTTCTAGCTACCGTTAATAACCTTTCACCTCGAGCCCCTCCCTTCTCTCTATTTTGTCATGGATACTTTTTCGTGATCATAATCGGCTTAAATGCAGCATACTTTTTCTCTTTGTAATGAACAGTTACAAACCTCACTTAATGAATTTAAAATACAATTACACATAATCTTAACAAATTCATTATTAGCAAGACGTATATTTTGCTTGTTTCCACCAGTGATCCCCCCTCTCCCAAATGTAAAGCGTTATATCCGTCGATTGCAGTGCAATATTTGGCAACTTATGTTCACAAATTTGGATAATGTTTTATGCCTTGAAACGCCCTCTTTCCTTGTGCAAGTTCGATCACCTTTGTGGAGGCAAGAGTAGGTGCTTTTAGCACTTCGTGAAATATTGGCCTCAAACTTTCAGATAAACCAGCTGCCGCTATTAATGCAAATATTAATATAGTACGTGTGGCAGTTATGTCAATGCAGTACACAAGCTCAATGTTCATCCCTTTAAAGGTACTATGTCCCATTTGCAGGCCAACAAAATGAAAATGTTAAATTCCAACGGCATTTGAAAGACAATACTAATTTAAAACTTCCCTACAAAAAAAAAGGGGGGGGGGGGGGGGCTTAAACATTTCTTTAAGTGGGAAAATAACGATTAGTTGTCGAATCGACTTAGGAGCTACAAAGTCAGTAAGTTATAGTCTGATTTTTCAGATCATTGTGCCGAATGGTCGTACGTTTTATGCTGCGCAAAGATTCATTCAGTTTAATATTGGCCATTACAAGAAGTGGGTTATTGATGTAGAGAAATGCTCATGTACCCTTTACAGCTCATGTTATGTATGCTAGTACCAAAGGTGAAAAAAGCCAGTCAGTCACTCAATAGTGTCTGACAGTGAAATCTAGCAAGTAAACGGGTTTCCTTGCATAATTTGAATATTAGGACACTGCTAACGTTTAAATTTCACAGATAGGACATACATGACATATTCATAATTCCTGCAAAGTTCGACATAATTTGATGTTGGGTGCAAAAGGGACATAGTATTTTTAATACAATTCTATCATTTTTCAGTTACTACGGCAATAGTGCGACCAGTTTGCGTAGTTCGACGTAACAATTTTTAACGAAGCACAATAAGTTAAAAGCTAAACAAGAACTTTGTTAAAACGCATATTTGATCAAGATAAAAACCCTTAATTTAGATATTCGAGGAATATGAAATAATTGGATCAGAGTAAACGTACATTAACCGCTATAACAGATAATATCTAGTACGAACTTTTGAGTCAACAGTGGTAAATTAGAGAACAAAATTATATGCAATAATGATATGGGGAATATTAGCTCCTGATTGGTCGGTTGATTTACACGTCACATAAACTAACCGACTGATGATAGTCCTATCCATCTCCCTTGTATTACGTACATGGTTAGTTTATTTGTAAATGGGAGTGAAGTATCTTGTACAACTCGGTATACCTTTTCCAGGTGGCTATTGTCTGTGATGCGTACTCAATTATCCTTTATAAAAATCAACAGAATTTTGTTAAAATGGTAAATGATTCTTTTAATAATCGCATATAACTTTTCAAAATTGAGATGACAATCAATTTTAATTACCTTTGGGAATACGACTATGCCTCTTGAAAAGTCAGCCTAAGATAGATAACCCCTTACCACAAGGAAATATTTCAAACGAATAATGACTACTGTTTAGTGGCAATTTCGATAATGTTTTTCTCTCAGAAAGTAGGATATGTGCCCCCAGCAGCAGCAGCTTCATAAATGTTGCAAATGGTGGTCGAACAATTTCATAAAGTCTGAACCTTTCATTTATACATATTATAAAATTATGCATCAATCTGTTCTATGGAAAAAGTCCTTACTGTTCAATACAAAGTTGTATACATTTCCACCCCCCCCCAAAAAAAAGCCCCACGTCATGTTTATGCTTTAAGGAAAAAAAAGGGGGAATTATCAAAACTGTGAGTCATTAAAATTGTTATCAAATGTATTAACCTATTAATAGCCACATGTCACTATTTGTTCTTCATTTTCTGAGGCAGCAACTTGGAAATCGATAATTAAAAATGAACTAAGGTCTTATTTGAGATGTTTGTGAGAGAGAGTTTTGCCTCCTCCCCTTACATACGATACTCCCCACTCTCCTTACTTCTTTATTACATACTGTCTTATCACTGGTATATCTGCACAAAGCTTCTTCATCGTCTATATAACTTCAGTTAATCCCACTCTCTATTTGTTCATGGATAATATTTCGTGATCATAATGGGCTTTAATGCAGCATACTTTTTCGTCTTTTAATGAACAGTTACAAACTTCACTTAATACCATAAAATGTAATCACACATAATCCCGCGCCTGGTGATACCCCTCCCAAATGTAAAGCGTTATATCTGTCGATTTGCTGCGCAATATTTGGCAACTTATGTTCACAAATTTGGATAATGTGTTGTGCCTTGCGATACCCCTTTTCCTTGTGCAAGTTTAGTCACCCTTGTAGAGGCAAGAAGAGGGGCATTTAGCACTTCTTGATATATGCGCCTCAAACCTTTATAGAAGCCGGCTGCCGCTATTAATGCAAATATTAATATAGTACGTTTGGCAGTTTTGTCAATGCGGTACACAAGCTCAATGTTTATCCCTTTCATACAATTATATTGATTATCAGTGACTTTGGCAATGGTGTGAAGAATTTGTGTACAGTTTGACGCGCGCATGTGTTTGCTTTAATTGCGCTCATTGGTAATGCGCGCTTAATTACGCCTGTTTTAGTGTGCATTTGGATAATTTTCAGTGAAAGTGCGTTGCCCTGTGTAGATAGTAGTACTATCTAAACAGTGTAACGAATTTTTTGCTTCTCCCATAAATAACGGGCGAACTATCTTTTATCACGTGATTTACTTTTGACCAATCGTAGAGCAAGATTCTTAGTATGTGGAATATAATCCTATCCATCTCCCTTGTATTACATGCATGGTTAGTTTATTTGCAAATGGGCGAGAAGTACTGATATAACTCGGTATATATCGCAATCAAATGTAACCTGTTCATACTCACATGTCACTCTTTGTTCTGAGGCAGCAACTTGAAGATCGATAATTAGAGATGACCTTAGTTCTTATTTGAGATGTTTGTGAGAGAGAGTTTTGCCTCCTCCCCTTACATACGATACTCCCCACTCTCATTACTTCTTCATTACCTACTGTCTTCTCTCTGGTATCTGCACGCAGCTTTGTAGTCTTCTATCTATCTTCAGTTAAACCTTTCACCTCTATCCCCCTCTCTATTTGTTCATGGATAATATTTCGTGATCATAATTGGCTTAAAATGCAGTATACTTTCCCTTCTGTTAAAGACCGTCAATACTACTGGGCCAGAAGGGATTAGACCACACAGCGAGGTCACTGACAGGTGGCTATCTTATTATTAAACTCAGCTCTCAACTAACATAAGACAAAGAGGATTATGGGGGACCAACACGCACCGATTTGGGAAGTGTTCTATATAGAGGGAGCAAGTAGCTACAAGTAGGACGGTTACAAACCTCACTTAGTGTATTTCATATGCAATCACACATGATCTTAACACATTCATTAAGTAAGACGTATACGTTGCTCGTTTGCACCAGTGATACCCCCTCTCCCGAATGTAAAGCGTTATATCCGTCGATTTGCTGCGCAATATTTGGCAACTTATGTTCACAAATTTGGATAATATATTGTGCCGTGAGAAACACCCCTTTCCTTGTGCAAGTTTGATCACCCTTATAGATGTAAGATTAGGGGCATTTAGCACTTCTAGAGATATGCGCCTCTAGATTTCAGAGAAACCGCCTGCAGCTATGCGAATATTAATATAGCACTTTTGGCAGTAATGTAAATGCGGTACACAAGCCCAATTTTAGTATTCCTTTAAAGGGCCCATGACATCGAAACACAAGTGTATTCCTGTTAGTGTGCAGTCCTGCATACATCTCATATTTTGATATGTAAACTTCTGAATTTCTTACATAGATTTTTAATTTTTATTGAAATGTTTGTTTTTCAAACTTGCTAAGCTCCACCCCAAAAACCTTCAGATCTCATTTCCCTTGTGACATCATCTGTCAGTCATCAATGAGCTAACTTGAAAAAGTGGTATGTATCTTTGCCGAAATCGACCACCTGTTACAATACGTAATACAATAGCAACATACAAGTTGCTATGTCAGACATGATGTAGCATCACCAGGAAGACAAAGGCGCATTTCCAAGCGAAAATCAGTTTTGCAGAAAACGCGTTTGAAACGGTAATTGTTAGACTTTAGAATAGATTACATTAAAAATCAATGAGACTACTTGAGAGCTTAGGTCTTAAAAATGTATACAGTGTGTTTAGATTTTCTTCAGCTGGAGGGTTTTTGCTACACTTGGTTTGTAAAAAGAGAGGACGGTTCGTGGAAAAGATAAAATGCGCGATCACGCTACGCGATTTGACCACGAACCGTCCGCTCTGATTGCGCGCAACCTGACAGCTAGCTAGTGTACACAATGAATGAAAGGCTCTGGTACTGCGCGCAACAGAGGACGGTTCGTGGTGCAGACAAATCCTATAATCGCTGAGCAGACGCTTTGTGATGATTACGGTATAACGGAACCAAGCATATTCACGCTCTGAAATTTGTACAGGATGTAGGTTACCATGAGTACATGAAAAAAATGGAAGAAACAAAATGAAAAATGAAAAAAAAAATAGAACATTTTGCGAAAGAGGATTACGAACCGTCCTCACCGCGCAGTTCCAAGCGAAAGTCAGTTTTGCAGAAAACGCGTTTAAAAGATAAGACTTTTTGAAACAGTAATTGTTAGACTTTAGAATAGATTATATTACAAATCAATGGGTCTACTTGATAGCTTAGGTCTAAAAGTTGTATACAGTGTGTTTAGATTTTCTTGAATTTGAGTATTTTTGCTACAATTGGAGGACGGTTCGTGGAAAAGATAAAATGCGCGATCAAGCTACGCCACTACTAAAATGAATGGAAGGCTCTGGTACTGCGCGCAACAGAGGACGGTTCGTGGTGCAGACAAATCCTATAATCGCTGAGCGGACGCTTTGTTATGATTACGGTATTACGTAACCAAGCATATTCACGCTCTGAATTTTGTACAGGATGTAGGTAACCATGAGTACATGCAAAAAACGAAGAAAAACAAAAAAAAATGAAAAACTAGCAAATTTTGCTACAGAGGACGGTTCGTGGTGAGAGCGACGATATGTATAAAAAAAACATGCAATTCTATTATGAACGTGTGCTAAGCTGGGGGAAATTACATACCATTGTCTATTCTAGAATATTAGTTTAGTCTGACATGTCTGACATAGGAACTTATATGTTGCTATTGTTTGTGGTATTGTAACAGGTGGTCATCTCTAACTCCTATTAAGCTATGGTCACAACCCCACAAGACAAAGAGACAATTTCCATCTCCCCCCAATCTGGACAGTTGTTGCCCAAAAAGCAATCATGTATACTGGTCCCTCTTTTTGGAATGGTTTGAATTCGGAGGTTAAGGAAGCACCATCGTTAATTTACTTTAAACGCAAACTTCGAAATTTTCTTTTAAATTCTTACATCTAATATAATTTGTTGGCCCTCCCCATAGTCCCTTTCTCTTCAATGCTAATCTCAATTGTTAATTAATGAAGTATGTTCCGGTTTTGAAACGTTTATAAACAAGTTACTTTGTGCTATGCTCACTAAATTGCTCGGATGACTACGCATTTTGACTCCGCATTTCAACCAGGAGACTCTGGGTATTGGTGCTAATGCATTATTTTGTATACAAATATCCTAATTTAATTGTATTCTAAATTTTCTCCTCTAGATTACGTATTTCTCTACCCAGGCTGCTACTATTTTTCATCTACATTACTTATTTTTTCAGGGACCTATATTATACAAACATTGCTTTTTAATAGGATCCTCACATTCTACTCAATCTGTCATATAAATGGAGAATCATTTATATGTGCTCATTATATTATATATTTTTTTGAATTTTATATGTATGTTTATTTTTTCTGTAAAATGTTGAAAAAATAAAACTTGAAACTTGAAGTAGCTTGCTCGGTGGCCGGGGTAATTTTTTCCCACTTGAGTTCCGGACTCCAATATGAATTCATTTGCATACAACCAATCAGACCTCATCTTGTCAATAACAAGTTTTACGCGTGCTAAATATTGTACGCGGCGGATGCGAAATTCGAAACGGTGCGAAGCTCTAGCATCACGAACACACACACAGCGCATGGTGTGCGTGCATACAGTCATAGGCTTGTAAATGTTTCATTTGTGCTCGGATGTAATAAACTCCATTTCATCTTTCTTTATGAGCGATATCAGCGATGATTACAATTAAATAATACAATTATATACATTTGATTTGATTTGATTTGATTTATTGGTTTCTGCATCTTCTTTTCTTTCTCTGTCATCATACATTTTCATGAACATAATATGGTTTGATACAATATTTCAAGTGTACATAAGTTTATACAGATGATATACGAAATTAAACAAATATATTGAATGCATCATTAACATACATTAGATGCAGGAGGGCTACAAAGCAAGCAAAGTAGCTTAACATGCCTGCAGCCCTCAACTTAGATACAATAATGACAACAACAAAAAAAGCAGAAGAGTGACTTACAGAGAAGAAAAGGAAAGGGGAAAGAAGGAGCGTAGGTTTTCTGTTAATACAATAACATAATCTAATATATTTGCTGATTGAATGCAGGTTCATTCATGGATGAATAAACGATGCTAGGTCATGGACGATTACACATCGTTGGTTATGTCTCCAGTCGCTGTACACACGAACATGAATACAGTTGAAGTACACACGACCGGATCAATTCTTAGACAATAACATAGCTTAAACAACCTTTTTAAAAGAATACAATATATAGATAGATAGATAGTTTATTGGTTTCCACATTATCTCATTTTACAAAGAGTGTAACAAACATATTGAAAATGATTATAATATAATTATACATACAATACCGGTACACACTATTCAGAATTTTGTCCATTGGAAAAGCAGAGCTTGTTGTGGATAGGCTCCTTAAACTACAAGTGACATAATTAACAAATGCTATAGTCACATTACCCAAAAGTAGCCTGCTCGGCGGCCGAGCGGCGAGTTTTTAACCAATTCTGCCCGGCGGTTGCCCGGCCACCGAGCGGCGGCCGCCCAGGCACCGCTCGTTTTTAGGGTATCGCTCGGTCGCCGCTGAAGTTTTAGCGCGGAGTTAAAATTTGGGCGGCGCCTGCTAATTTGTCACTTGCCGCCCAAAATACGCTCGGTGCCTGGGCGGTCGCCGCCCGGGAACCGACCTAATTGCTGGGCGATGCTTAATTCCAGCAGCGACCGAGCAGGCTACTGATCGGTCGGTCGCTGCTCTGATTTGTGACCATAGCTTAATACACGCTAAAACAGGGAAAGGGAGATTACAGGGATACATGGACCGATACTCACAATTAACTACAAAAGACAAGGAAAAGGGAAGAGAATATATCTGAAGCTTATTAAAACAATATTACAATAAAGTTTGTTCTCGATATGAGTGTATTATAAACATAGTTGGCATGGTCATACCGTTATTTACTCATTGTAATGAAAAAAAGTATACAGCTTGGAGACAAGAATAGTCAGGAATTAGGAATGACAATATGTATTCAAATGTCGGAAGTTGGAAATTTGTGAAAGTCTTTATTTTATGATGTTTAAGTTTAAAGCAAATTCATATTCTGCTTTCAATTAAGTGTTACGGATCGAGGTTAGATCGGATGTTTTTTCACTTGGAAAATTCCTTTTCCATAGTATGATGTGACCTGCATAGCTGAGTCAGGTGTTTAGTTCCGTTATACGCTAGATTGCGTAATGACATTAGGCCAAGTAGCAGTGACATTCCTTTTTATTGTATGCATGAATTAGTCCTTATGTTAACGTACGTACGTACGTACGCGGCATGGGCGAGTAGTTCTATCTTGGGTGTGGTTAGCTCAGACACCAATTGAGCATCCACATGCACGGACGTGTTCTAGGTCAGGCAAGCTCTGGTTTTGGAGATTCTTCGGGTATGTGAATTTATACTTGTAAATGTATTTTAATCTTAATTGAGACATTAAGAAGTTACTTAGGATTCGGAACAGAGTTTGTATAGTATTTTGCATTCGGTTAATTGGAGTGCATGGATGACTTTTTGCCACAATTTCTATGTCATGTGTAAACGTTTATGAAGCGTCTTTCGTTGTAACGAGTTCATAGCTATCAGTGAAATTGCAAATGATATTTGTTGAGATTGAGAATAGACAGTGAAATCACTGTTGTATTTGCTTTGTTAATTATTTCATGTTTAATAATAACAAGTGCAGAAACTTGCTTGTTTTTAGTAGTTGAAGAGAATTATCAACTCAGTTAGTTTTTGTAGTTATGAACTTAGAGGGCAGCATTTTGTATACCAAGATGGCGGCGCCCATGAATCGTAGATACCGACTTATGGTATGAGGGTGTGTTTTTGTAATATAATCATAGATATTGAATCTTGATAGAGTTTTTCCGTAGATAACATGTTACATTGTATATATTTAATACTTAGTGTATTTTCAATGTAGGTTTCCATGGTTACGGGTGTATTGACTTTTCATTTACAGCTGGGAGATATGGGACTACAGCTGGTCCAGGCCTACATGTACTAGGTGATGTCTGCATTCTGCTCGTAGCAGTGGCGGGTAGAGAGTGACTGTGGAGTTTGCAGTCTGGTTGTTGCTTGACATTTGTTTGACCTTGGGTAGGCATCTTTTGATATTTGTTTGATATGTTTAATCAAACAGTGATAATTTTGATGTTTATAATGCAGTATAGTATAGTAATATTAATGAGCTTTCTGATTAATGCTTTACCATGTTTTGTAAATGCTTTCAAATAATATTATAAAGGATAATTTATTGAGGGAATGAATTGATTCTTTATCAGAGGGTTTGATAAGATAATTCACTTTATGGAGTTAAGTGTAATTTTATGGTCTTATATCTGTTTGATGATTAAGATGCTTTGATGATTAAGATGTTTTGAATATTTAGATAAATATTATTTGATTATGAGGAATCTTTAACTAAAGTACGAGATACATATATTGTTTGTAACAATATATGATTATTCGATGATTATAGAAGTCTGTTTGGTTTTTATACAATACATGCATATTGAATATGTATGTCAACGATGATATTGAAATATTTGAAACTGTAATGTGATACAAGTGATTTATCACCGATTTTATCTGTATCTTTACAGGTTTTTTTGTTACGACACAGAATAAACCTCATAGACCTTAATCTGCTGTCCTGTCTCATCATTGAAACTACCGGTCCCTAGCAAGGTCCAACCCCCACCCACGACACAAATGACAAATTTTCAATTTTCTTCTGAATACATGTACACTTATTGACCTTTTAATCACAGAATCGAGAGAATTCCAGAACTTCGGACCTGTATATATTAAGTTATTTTGAGCAAAGCGTGTTCTCGTTCTAGGAAGGTGATAGGAAAACGACTGACGAGTAGGATATTCGTGGAATTTATTTTTTTTCTTAAACAAATAAGATAGTGCCTGGGGCAGTTCATTGTTAATCAGCTGAAACACGAGGCAGCCTAATTGTAAATTAATAATATCCCGAACACTCGGTACTTTAGTAATAAAGAAAAGAGGGCTCGAGTGGGTACGAATAGATACATTGCAAATTGTTCGTATTGCTCTTTTTGAAAAAACCAGGATTTTGTCCAGTTGAAGTTTCAATGAACTACCCCAGGCAAGAATACCATAGTTCAAGTAGGGCAACATTAAAGTGGAGTACAACATTTGCAATACATATGATGGGATCATAGGTTTCAGTTTGTATATTACACCAGCATTTCTTGATAGTAATGAACACAAATAATTTGTATGTGTTTTCCAGGACATTTTATCATCGATAAACAGGCCAAGAAACTTGGTCGATTTTACTTTCTTAATTTTAACATTATGGAAATTATGAAAATGGAAATCGGAGATTGAATTGCTAAATAATATGAAATTAGTTTCGTCCAAGTTAAGTGACAGTCTATTCGCAAAAATCCACTGTGCAATATTCTCAAGTTCCGGATTTATAGTTTCAACAAGAATTTGAGGATTCTGATGAGAATAAAGTTGAGTCATCTACGTATAGTATAAATGACAATAGTTGGGATTAAAATTTGAAGTCATTTATATATGTTATGAATAGTAGAGGTCCTAAAAAAGATCCCTGAGGAACATCGCACATGACAGGCTTGACACTCGATGCAATCCCATTTAATTAAACAAACTGTGTTCGACTACTGAGGTATGTTTTGTACCACTCCAACGCCTTATGCTATGGTCACATAACCCAAAAGCAGCCTGCTCGGCGGCCGAGCGGAGAGTTTTTAACCAATTCTGCCCGGTGGCTGCTCGGCCACCGAGCGGCGGCCGCCCA
This sequence comes from Strongylocentrotus droebachiensis, assembly GCA_035222895.1. NCBI lineage: Eukaryota > Metazoa > Echinodermata > Echinoidea > Camarodonta > Strongylocentrotidae > Strongylocentrotus > Strongylocentrotus droebachiensis. Next base: position 50,935 of record JAVYIG010008870.1, on the reverse strand, counting down.
GGCACCGCTCGTATTTAGGGCATCGCTCGGTCGCCGCTGAAGTTTTAGCGCGGAGTTAAAATTTGGGCGGCGCCTGCTCACTTTTCACTCGCCGCCCAAAATACGCTCGGTGCCTGGGCGGTCGCCGCCCGGCACCGACCTAATCGCTGGGCGATGCCTAAATTCCAGCAGCGACCGAGCAGGCTACTGATCGGTCGGTCGCTGCTCTGATTTGTGACCATAGCTTTATGCTATGGTCACATTACCCAAAAGTAGACTGCTCGGCGGCCGAGCGGCGAGTTTTTAACCAATTCTGCCCGGCGGCTGCCCGGCGGCTGCCCGGCCACCGAGCGGCGGCCGCCCAGGCACCGCTCGGTTTTAGGTCATCGCTCGGTCGCCGCTGAAGTTTTAGCACGGAGTTAAAATTTGAGCGGCGCCTGCTCACTTTTCACTCGCCGCCCAAAATACGCTCGGTGCCTGGGCGGTCGCCGCCCGGGCACCGACCTAATCGCTGGGCCTAATTCCAGCAGGGACCGAGCAGGCTACTGATCGGTCGGTCGCTGCTCTGATTTGTGACCATAGCTTTACCGGTGACACCATAATGCTGAAGTTTTTTCAACAAAATGTTATGATCAATTGTGTCAAATGCCTTGGACAAATCCAAAAATAATCCTACAGTATGACAGTGGTCATCAAGAGCGGACGCAATTGTATTAATAAAAAGTAGTATAGCATGAGAAGTAGAATGTTTTTTTCGAAATCCAAACTGAGATTCCGTCGAAATTCCACAACGTGTGAAAAAATTAAATGTTCGAGTGTAGATCAGTTTTTCAAGAATCTTTGATAGAGTGGTGAGTAGAGAGATTGGCCTGTAATTACTACGTTCTAGAGGATCATCCTTTTTAAAAATCGGTACAACTTTTGTTATCTTAATTTTTCCAGGTACTATGCTATTTAACATTGACATATTCATTATGAGTTGCAGGTACGATTATTTCTTTAATGACACTTTTCAGTAACTTATCGGAAATATCATCATAACGTGGGGTATTTTTAATCTTTAAACTTTTCACAATTTCAGTTATTTCGTGTTCATTGGTTGGTACCATAAATAGTGTAGTGCGGTTGGGATTATTAAACAAACAATCAAATGTCTTTGCCGACTTTGGTATAGATCGAGCCAAATCTGTTCCAATATTGGCTAAAAAAGTCATTAAATATTTCGGCAATAGTTTGTTTGTTTTCATTTGCTGTTCCATGATTCTTAATTTTAGAGATATTTCGTGAATTTTGTGAATTATTAAGTACATTCTTTGTGGTTCTCCATGTTCCTTTAATGTCCCTGTTACAGGAAGTAAACTGTTTAAAATTTTCATGACACATTAGTTTATGGCAATCCTATATTCCGCTATTAAATCGGCAATACACCACGAACCTATTGTTAGAGAAACACAAAGTAGGTAAATATCTTTATATAAAAAATTAACATGTCCGAAGCTTCAATCAATGCTCTTCCCAAATTTCTGAAGATATAAAAACAATGTTAATCAGTGCATTTATTTCCATTTTCACCCATCCCCCTGACCGACAGCCGTTTTCTGGAGAAAGAGAGAGAGAGAGAGAGATAGAGATAAATTAAATACTATATCATACATTGATATAATGTGGGATATTTATGGGTGTGGTCTTTACCCCCTAAGAGAGATGGGGAAGGAAAATATGGATATAGTTCATTATGAGGTTGAAAGCACAATACGCATACGGACACAGGGAATAGTCCTCAAGAGGGCGTGCTCACCATTGTCCAAATATAAGCCCCGAATATTCAACTGGGTAGATTTATGACAGTGATCAATTCTGATTTATTCAAACAAGATTCAAACAAGATTCAAACAGATACCGTCCGCCAAATGACTTTTTGGTTCCCTTTCTTCATATTAATTGTAATCACTCATGTGTGAAATATGCATCAATTCTCGTTTCATTTTTTCTGGGACGCACTGTATATGTCAAGCGTTTAGAGATGTCGTTGATATAGTGACTGCCTTGAGACGATCTCGAAACTGTACTGTGCGTGCTACGAGACAAAGTCGAGGGGCATAGTACAGTTTCGAGATTACCTAGGAGCAATAGTTCTAGTAACCGAGACCCGAATAATAAGCAGCCAATAATATGCATGAATATACCACTAATTATTAATATTCCAGCCTAAGATTTTTCAGAAAACCTCTATATTGAACAAAAATGATAATTACCATCCATTTTTCACAGATTATTTTTTCAGATAAATGTCTCTTTTGTTCGATTAATAGTATAGAATGCCCTTTTTTGACATTTTAATGCCTAAATCACCCTCCTTTTTCCAAGAAGTCGCGAGCAGACGATTCCACAGTCCTTTCATTATTTTGCGTGCGCGTTCTTGTCAGCCTGGTGTCATTTTCCTTTAGAACACAAACTATTAAACGAGTGGGTAAAGAGTACACGGTGTTATTTTAATTATCAGACGTAAATATTCACTTCTGAATGATAAACACTTATAAACCAAAACAGCAACAAACAACAATCAATATTTGTTTTGCATTCCTGCTTTACGCTTGCGGCTTAGGCCAAATAAAAAAGAACATTTTTAGCGTCCTGTTTTTTCGAAAAATAGGAAGGAGGAGGCCCTTTTTTTCTCTTTCAAAATAGCCGCTCAAAATGGCCGCTCGGTACATTTTCCCTGAAAGTCGGGCTATTTTTCAAGATGGCCGCCGATATTTGTATTTATTTTTTTAATGGCCTTAGTTTTGTTGGTTTTTGTTGTTTTTGTTGTTTTTGTTGGTTTGTTGGTTTTTTTTTTTTTTGTAATGGCCTTAGTTTTGTTGGTTCAATTTTATGGCTTGGATCTGCAGATACTATCAAGCCACCAAGAAAGGATTAGTAGTTACTGTAGCTCTATACTATACAGAGCGAATTTGTTTTACACTTCTTTTCACATAATATATACAATGACAGACAATAATAAACGTAAAGGTATAACAGGAATGAGCATTGAAATATCTCTGTCATTGTTTTTGGTCATTGTAATGCAAAACGATTTGGTTACAAGGAATGAAAAAAAAACCTACTCGAAAGCAATGCTTGTTAGCAGTAGGTTCGAACAATAATAATTAAACTTTTTACATTTATAACTTAATTTTGAAAAAAAAATAGGGAATCAAAAAACATGACAGACAATAAAACAAACAACTAACAAGACAAAAACAAATCCGAAACAATAGCATAATAACGAGATGAGGATGATACATAAAGAATGAGAGTGACAAACACAAAAATGAGAAAAAAAAATCGTTTACCAGATTTCTTACAAGCGTCTATGGAAAAGTGATATTGAGAAGGTGCATTTTTTCATGATTGCTCCCAAATGTTAGGTCCATAATTTTGTTGAAAGACAAGTACTTAAGTGAATAATTTTCTGATCTCAATGACTCAATTTTCATCGAAAGTGGATGTAGCTCTTTTTGGAATTAAGCTCGTCATGTCTAGATTTTAAGGTTTATGTAAGGGGTGCAGATTACATTTATTACATGATTCCTCATTGTCCAGCTTAGCCTCTAGTTCTGTAATTGGGTTTGATACTCAAATATGTGTGTAATACAGTTATAATATTGGCGTGAATTCACGTACCGCCATGGTAACATCATATATGTAGAAATGACAGAATCAAATGTTAAATAAAAGCCACGAAAAATGCATAATTCGAACGGTTGGTCGTTTCCTCATTTATCAGCCGTGAATTAATGTTGATTATAACATTTTAAACAAAGATAATTTCAAAGAGATTGGAAAAGAACTTACCTTTTTTTGTAGCTTCTGATTTAATTGTCTATGTGAAGAATAGAAACATTAAAGAAGCAATAAAGGTAATATAGATGATATGGGTTTTTTAAACTTCTTTTCATGGAGAAACTGCTTTGTTTATGTCCTTAGATTTTGACTCCGTTTCTCATTTATTTGTATAGAAAGTCTTAAAATCATTTTGGCTTGGACCATTGTTTTGTAAATGGGTTGATATATTTTATACAACACCTACGTGCATTCTTGTCATTTGATTGGAGGATTGTTGGTCACATGATATTCAATAGATGTTCTATTGCACGGGCGTGCATTTTTGGTTACTATGCAGACTGCGTACCTCTCTGCCGTGCGCGTATCACTGCGTGTGTCTGACGCAATGGCAATCTGAATGCATGTAATCGAGAAGGATGGACTCCAACTTTAATTTATCTTTAATATATGGAGTAAAGCATAATTTGTTGATGTACGTTCTATAAGATCTTCTTTGATGTTGTATAAAACAAATAATGAGTGTTTTTCAGTCGTTCAAAAGAGCAAATATTTTCATTCGTTGAAAGATTAACGTTAATTCTATTCAACTCGGCTGACGCCTCGTTAAATAGAATGTTAATCTTTCAACTCATGAAAATATTCGCACTATTGAATTCATAACCGTTCATTATTTGTATAATATACTAATACTGACAGTTGTGTTATGAATAGATACACATTAACATGTTATTTTAAGGTTTAAAGAAGAATCAGACAGGGAGACTCATTATCTCTATACTTATTTATGTTATGCATTGAAATGTTAGTCATATTATTAGAAATAATCACTTGGTAAAAGGATTTTGTTTTGAAAATACAGAAATGAAGCAGGTATTGTATGTGGATTATATAACACTCTTCATCAAATATATGATTTCAGTTAACGAAATAGAACATGTTTTAGAAGTTTTTGTTGTAAAATATCAAGATTAAAGCTAAACAAAGATAAGACATATTTTCTTCCCCTAGGCCCACAGGTGTCTTAGCATACATTTTCATTTGGGAAGCTCGTAAATGTTTTTTTAAATAACACGTGTTTATTTTTCAGAACATGCCGAAATCAAGGAAAAAAAGAATTATTGAGCAAAATTAGAAAATTATTGACGTGGTGAGTAAAGTTCAATTCATGAAAGTATATGGATATTCTAAAATGACTTATATAACATCACTAATGCCAGTTCCAGAGTGGGTATATAAAGGGATTGAAGCAATATGTTTTGATTTCTTGTGGAGAGGTAACGATAAAATGAAAAGGAGTACAGAGAGGGCTCAAAATGATTGGGTTGTTTGTAAAAGCACAAATAATGATGTGGATAACAATGCTTGTAACATGATCTCATGCTATGGAAACAATACTTTTAATATTTAATGAGACCGATGGGAGGTAATTTAATATTTTATTGGAGAGATACAGTGAAATTCATGTTACCTTTGTTTCTCAGACTCTTCTGAAAGCAAGGAAAGATATGAAAGAAAATGTTAAAACAGAAAATAGATACAGAGGGAATGAAATATGGTATAATAATAATATTATTCAACTTGAAAGTCAAACCTTATTTCAGGAAAACTTGTGATTAAAATGGATAATCGAAACCTGAAGCTTATTTCATAATGTTAGGTTTGAGCAGAGGGGAAATTGATAAAGTAAACAAAATGTTTACATCAGCCCCTTATGAAAGAAAACAAAGTTTTCAACCTATAAGAAAGTCAATTCACAGTGGCTTCAGTTTAGAATTTATATGTTCAAATTTGAAGATATAACTGCAAAGATGGTATATATATATATGCTTCTTAGTTTGGCTCTTATAAGAGTCAAATTAAGAAGCATTGACAATTTTGAAGAAAAAAAATATCACCATGTATTCTTTGAATGTTATAAAATAAAGGAAGTCTGTGGGAAATGTCCAGATTAGGCGGTGTCTCACAGAGGCCAAAAATCCGAATTTTAGTTATCCTCTTAATTGGCTGTCTGTCACCAATTATCCCTTCAAAAATCCCTTCAAAAATCCCTTCAAAAATCCTCATATGAAACAAGAAAATTCTCTCTTGAAAGGATTTTTCAAGAGTTTTTTTAATGAATTTTTCTGTCTGACACCAAATTGAAATAATCCCTTTAAAGGTCAATGTAAGCACTGTTTAACGTGATTGGCTGGCATAAGGTTTTTAACGCGCTATCATAACCTGCGCACAATTATATTAGCGCGCATTTAATGATTGAACGTGTGATGTCACAATGCTTACCTACCTAAACGGCACATGCGCAATGGCCCATCAAAAATCCGGATTTTAGTTATCCGGATTATTAGTAGCCTGTCTGTTACCAGTCTGTCACCGACGTAAATGAAAAAACTAGATTTATCAAATTTGGTTTATTCAAGATGGGTCGGGATTTTTCTGTGTGACACCGCCTATAGACTTAAAGATAAAGTTGAGTTCTGGTCATGCGATTGCATTGTGAAAGAAGCGGTTTTATTTGGAATCGACCAGAAAAGGTTGATCATCTAGCATATAAGTATTGGTGTGTACTGCAAGGTTCTGGAATAATACAAATGATAACAACTTTGGCCCAGTCTTGGTAAATTTACAAGCACTGTACATAGAAACGTGTATATGGGACTACACGGACATTTGGCATAACAATCCGTCCCGATTTTTATTCTGTTATATGCCATAATGTAGAATCTTAAGGCATTTGAAGAGCCATGCTTTTCAGGAAGCATTTTCTTTCTCACGTTCTTTCACATTTGCATAATAACAATGATAATGCTCACAAATAATAGTTTTACCTCTTCTTTTAACTTAACCTTCTCTTCAATTAACTAAGTCTGAAAAATATCCTGGAAAGAAATTTAAATAGCAATAGATAAACAATATGATGAAAACAGAGCAATTATTGAACGATACTTTTATTTTGCCTAAATTCATGATTTATTTTATGAGAAAAATTTCCATTAGAAAGGAATACCCTTTCAATTCATTTAACGAAGTAGGAAGCCATGGAAAGTTTTGAATTTTTGTCCTTCTTAATATTCAACTTCTAGACCCTCTTCTCTCCTCTGCTCTTGCTTTTCTTTTCTCCTTTGTTTTCTTATGTTTTTATTAACTTTGTAAGTTCTATGTGTTTTCGTTTGTTATACTGTTGAAATTGTTATCGTGTGTCTTATTGCTGTGAGGGGCGGGGGCAGTAGTTGTCCTCTTTCTCTTTTATTTCTATATTTTTTTTTCTTTTTTTTTATCATATTTCTTTTTCTTCTATCTTTTGATCATAACTCTTTTTTCTCTCTGGAAATTTTGAACAAATATTATGGAAAAGAAAGAAATATTCGAAAATATATATATTCAAGCTGGTCGAGGTAATTCTAAAAACTTTTTTGCGATTTGCTTTAAATTTTAAACTATAATTTTGTTTATGTTAATAGTTTCCTTCTGTAAATGTGTAACTTCATTTACAAATATTTTGTATATGGACAATTATTTGTAGCATTGTATAGAAATTCTAAAGTTCACTACCAAATTTATTTAGGCCTATGTGAAGATTTTTTGTAATTTTGTATAAAATGTTATAAATTATGCAAATTTTTCTTTATGCGAGAAGAGAATTCAAATCTAAGAAAACAAAACAAAAAAGCTAGCAAGAATGTAATTCCTTCCCTTTTCATGAAGCAGAAGTGATTTATTGGCAAATAATACACCGATTACATTAATCTATACACACATCGTGACCGGTGTGTTGGCTCAGTCAGTAGAGCGTCCGCCTCACAACCGGGAGGTCGTGGGTTTGAACCCCGGCCGCGTCATACCAAAAGACCTGAACAGACGGGAGTTTGCTGCTACCTTGTTTGACATTCAACAATAATGGATAGAGCATCGTTGATCTGGCGCTGCTCAGTGGCTGCCGGGCCCACGATCAATTGGGCCAAAATAATTTCCATTTTCGGTTTAATAAAATTTGGAGTGGACTTTAAAAGATTATTATTATTATTATCATCGAGAGAGATTGTTTTGAAAATAGCGTGTCCATTTATTTTGTACCAGATTTTGGTAAAAACAATGAAAGTTTTAGTATAGCATTCTAACACGTCATGAAGGAAACACAATGTGCAATCCAGTGAGAATATTTCCTGCGATAATAACTTCTTAACTCTTTTGGTAAAGAAAGGATGTTGATATGTTTCGTTAAAAAGACAATATTGCTTGATTACTAAGCATATACGTCCTTATAATTATCATCATCATCATCATCATCATTGTTATTATTATTATCATAGAACAGTCATCATTATATGTCTTACACTTGTATTCAATTATACTTACAGCTATGTACATTACTGTCCCTACGGCACCACCTACCGCTGCTCCAACACCTGCGCCTGCTGGCCCTGCTACGGCGGTACCAATAATTGCACCCGTCGTTGCTGATGAACCTGCCACTTTCTGTTCAAAGACATAATGAACTTTAACAAAAATTCAATTAGATGTTCAAGGTGTGTTGATTTGCTTTGTAATAAATGTTATACAACACCTACGTGGATCCTTGTCATTTGATTGGAGGATTGTTGGTCACATGATATTCAATAGATGTTATATTGCACGGGCGTGCATTTTTGGTTATATGCGCCGTGCATTTTTGGTTATATGCAGACTGCGTACCTCTCTGCCGTGCGCGTATCCCTGCGTGTATCTGACGCGAAGGCAATCTGAATGTAATCGAGAAGGCTCGACTCCAACTTTAATTTATCTTTAATATAAGGAGTAAAGCATAATTTGTTGATTAACGTTCTATTAGATCTTCTTCGATGTTGTATAAAACAAATAATGAATGTTTTTCATTCGTTTAATAGTGCGAATATTTTCATTCGTTGAAAGATTAACGTTAATTCTATTCAACTTGGCTGACGCCTCGTTGAATAGAATGTTAATCTTTCAACTCATGAAAATATTCGCACTATTGAACTCATAACCATTCATTATTTGTATACTATATCCATATATATATATATATATATATACATACAGTATATAGGCCTATATATACACTGTTGGTCATTATGGTGGAATAATTACTTTAACCCCAATTTATGGAATGAATTCGACAATGATTTATCCCTAATAAATCTAGATAATAATATACATTATCAGATTGTATTGAATAATAATTTGTGAGTGTTTGTTTTGCGTGACTGCTAAATCATGTGTGTGCTTCTATGCTAATCAACTAGTGGATCCGCAGCAGAAACAATCCTCTGTGTTGCCATGCCTTGAACCATAATGCATGGCCCTACAGAGTATTTTTCCTGTTGGGGACCGGGGGAAAATGCAATGATTTATTGATAATTGATTTGATTTTCTTTCGTTTTTTGTTTGTATTTGTGGGGGGCGGCCCCGTACCCTAGCCCCCGCTGCGTACAGTCATGATTCATTGGCTTAGCAATGGCCTCGTTACTGCGATGCCCCAGGATCAAAACCGCGTCGATCAGCTATATTAGTGCCCTGTTGTGAGGCATTAATCCGCATAACTGTCAGTTATGACTTAAGGACGTAGGTCCTCTAGTTGATTAGCATTGTAGCCAACACATGCTTTAGCAATCACACAAAACAAACACTCACAAAAAATTATTCAAGAAAATCTCAGAATGTATACTATTATTAAGATATACTAAAAATAAATCTTTGTCAAAATTATTCCATAAATTGGGGTAAAATAATTATTCCACCTTTATGACCAACAGTGTATATATGAATGCAGCATTCAATGGATAGTTGAGTTCTGTTGCAGAAGGCGCTAAGCAAAATATTTTTTGTGAGATAATAACAAAACTGAGTGTCAAATTTTAAAGGACATACAGTTTAAATGGCATAAATATTACGATTTCTAATATTTGTGTACCACCACAAAATTCGATAAATTGAGAAAGCCGTTGAAAGAACGAAATAACGCCTTTCACGTTGTATTTCAGCCAATGCCGATGTTGGATTTTGTGTTGGCTTTGTCATGTTGGTTATATTACGCACAACTAGCCGGCCCATGTATTGTTATTATTAATTAATTAATCAATTAACGGTCACCGTATTTTTTTTAAAGTGGAGCTGAATTTGGTATGATCTTATTGGCTAAATTTTAAACATTTGGAGGTTTAAAATTACCTTCTTACCAATTTCAGGTTCCAAAAGGGACACTATAAATGTCATAGATAAGAATCAGAGCAATAAACATGCACTTTGAAGGCATTTGCGGTCTGAAAACAGAGCTCAACTATCCCTTTAAACATACCCGTATGGAAGTTGACTTAATGTCGGGCGACCCCACGTAGACCAAATCTGAGTCGCTTTCTGGACAGTACGTATTGGTGAATACATGAACGTGTATCACACAGTTATATGATTTGTAGTAGGCTTTTGTATGCCGTATCTGTACAGCTTTGCTGCTTTGCTGTCAGTGGCATTCATCTCACATTTTGTTAAATCGTTACTATTACTGTTATTAGAAATTGTGTTAATTTTTTTTATTTTAACAATTGTCAGAGATCAATGAACCTTATTACACATTCAATTCAGTGTTTGAATCAAGATTATTGCCCTTGATTCACACTCAGGGAGGAATTTTTGTTATAAGAACACCCACGATAGTAAATAGTTTTATTCAAAGGCTGAAGAGAAGAGCTTCGAAACAGAAATACATTTCCCGGTATAATTCACAAGTCAATAATCTCACCGTCCAAGGGCGGTGGTGCATATTTTAAAGTGTGAAAACACCAGGAAAAAAGAGTACTTTCTGAGATAAAAAAGGGGGCAACTACAAAGGGGAACTGCAAACCAAAATACTTCAATCTTTAGACATTGTATCTACTCCTACATTGCGATGAATTCGTTATCAGGGATCTCATAGTAATAGAAAGCCTTCAAAAAATGCTAAGGAGCTTAGCTATAGCCACTTTTTTTTTTTTTGGGGGGGGGCGCATTTTATAGAACATTGTTCGCAGTCGCTTGGAATTAATTTAGTGACAAATGATAAGGGAGGCTATGCAAAATCAGTTGTTGTTTGAGAGATGAGGGGTGATATAAAAACATTGTGATAACACGTATGGGAATCATATGTCAGTCTTAAACAAACGAACATTTTCTATGAATGCACGCAGTTGGATTACCGGATTACATTATCTAAATCTTTATATATTTTTTTTAAAGAGATTACCTTGGCATATTCCATGAAGTTCAAAAGGGCATGGGGTCGAAAGGATAATATATTGGAAGGTACATATTTTAAAGTTGAGTAGAATATGACCCCCTTTACAGTGAGAAAAGTGCCAGGGCCGGGCCAAGCCGCGGCCGAGCCAGGTCTACTCGGCCACGCAATTGTGTGCGTTTACAGTGGCAGGCTCGGCCGCGGCCTAAATTGTAACCTTTCAATATTTTGTCGTAGTGGCGCTCTGCATGTAAACAAACGATTATTTGGGGGGCGCGCAGGGGGTCACAGTGCAGATCCGGTCGCGCGCGCGCGCGCGATATATTTGCAGTGGATCTTTACCCCAATACACCAGTTTACGGTTGTGTGCGCCATTTTAATTGACGAGTAAACAAATCCAATGACCTATAGAGGTCAGTGGTTTGTGCGTAAATAAGATTGCGCCCGAGCAAATTATGATAACATCACTGCCTGCGCGCTGCGCTGTGCGCTCACATCATAATTTGCATGGGCGCAATCTTTGGGCGCAATCTTAATTTAAGCACAAACCAAATGAAATCTAGGTCATTGGCTTTGTTTAAGCGCCAAGTAAAATGGCGCCCATGTCTGCGCATGCGCACTGATGTAACCGTAAACTGGTGTATTTCCTATACACGGCGAACTTTCACTTCCGGGGTAACCGTTGGCCGCGTATTTGGCCCTGCGTGCGTATACAGTGAGAAAAGCCCGGGCCTGGCCGCGGCCGAGACTACCTCCAGAGCAGGGCCAAATGCGCCGCCACTTTTGGCCTTGCATTTGGCCTTTTGCGCGTTCACAGTGCTAGGCCGGCCGCGGCTCGGCTCGGACCGGCCCGGCCTTTTTGCTCACTGTAAAGAGGGTCTATGTCATGGCAGTTTTATACAGGGGAAAACGTTTTAGAGAAAGGACATTTGACGACTTTGAGCACGATTATGTTTTTAAAAGGGACACAGTTCGTTCTTAAGAAATTTAGTGCATTGTGCGCCGCCTACCGCCCTCCTCCACTGTCTTTTATTGTGGAGGTATAAGAAAGTTTCTTGTAACTACACAAATATGCACCTATGCTTTGAAACTAGATATGGCTCTTTAGATGACCGTGACCTCAAAAGGGCACAAGTGGTAAGCGACTTTGAAAAAAATAAGCAGAAAGGGGCACTTGTAAAAGGGCAAATATATCAAAAGTAACATGGGGAAACTTGCATTAATAAGAAGGTGAAAAGGTAACTCATCAGAGATGAAAGGCCGATTCTTACAATTATCGCGCGCATTAACCAGTTTGTGTTACCAAATTTATGACTGGAAACCGTCATATTCCGCCAAGAATTAATTCCTTAAAATGCTGGAGCGCTGTTATGACAGCAAGGCTAAAGCCGGGGTAATAATAAATGCGCCTCGGAATAGAATTTATAGATAGATGGTGCTATGGAAATGCCTTATATTTATAATAATAATTATTATTAGGTATTCACCCTTACAAAATTACGTAGAATTCTGCATGATTATTTCTTTTAACAAGTTCGGAACTCGACTCATCGTCGGTTGTCTTAGGGTCGCCCGACGCCAAGTCAACTTTCATGTAGGTATTTCAATAGCTATACATACAGTGCGTCCCAGAAAAAACGAAACCGAGAAGTATCGATGTTTTATCATAACCTAATCATAATCATAATTAATGAATGATACAAATTTGGAAAGCTTAGAGTCTCTTCTTTCAGCTGATGCTACTCACGTGATGCATATTTCACGCATGAGTGATTAAAAGCAATTTGAAGGAAGGAAACCAAAAAGTAATTTGGCGGGCGGTATCTGAATTTCAAAGAAAAATTCATATTTCTAGAAAGTTGAGTTTCTGCCCTTTCATATGATACCTCAATCAAGAAAAATGAGCCAGGAATAACAAAGTTCTGCTTGTTTAAAGTAGCCCTTACATTTTCATAATTTTAACAAACGAATTCGTTTTCACTGGGTGCCTGCCGTAGCAAAAAGCAGATTTGACAAAAGACTTAACTCCGTTTCGTTGACAATCAGCCATGCATGAAGACTCTCATCTACGGCTGATTGTCAACGAAAAGGAGTTAAGTCTTTTTGTAAATTTTGCTTGTTGCTACTGCAGGCAGCCAGTGAAAACGAATTCGTTTAATAAAATTATGGAAATGCAGGCACTACTTTAAACAAACAGAACTTTGTCATTCCTCGCTCATTTTTCCTGATTGAGGTGTCATATGAAAGGGCAGAAACTCAACTTTCTAGAAATGTGAATTTTTCTTCGAAATTCAGATACCGCCCGCCAAATGTCTTTTTGGTTTCCTTCCTTCAAATTGCTTTTAATCACTCATGCGTGAAATATGCATCACGTGAGTAGCATCACATATAAGAGGAGACTCTAAGCTTTCTAAATATGTATCATTCATTAATTATAGTTGTGATTAAGTTATGATAGAACATTGATACTTCTCGGTTTCGTTTTTTCTGGGACGCACTGTATATATATATATATAGTTATATATATAAATAATAATACAAAATATTTCAGTTTTAAAAACATCCGTCAAGGTTATAAATATATTAATAAATAACTTGGAATAAATATTCGTAAGAATTTCAATTCATTATTAGCGGTTTCGGTTTACTTTGTCAGACAGTGAATTAAACATTATGAATAATTGCAGCAAATTATAGATGCTACATATGTGTACACAATAATGATTGTTTAATTAAAAAAATCTAATTCATCTTAAGCTTTATATGATAATGACAACAATAACAATATTTTAGATTTGTAGGCGCCAAATTTACTTAATATCAAATGCTCATGGCGCATATGTGAACAAAACAAAACAAGGAATAAGAATATCACAAAGTCTTATTGTTCTCGTTATACATTTATAATTCACAAAGCATCACAGAACATTCAAATGGTCGGGAGCTTCCTCGAAAAAAAACATTTCAATCCACATTCCCAGTCGACCGTTTCTGGTCAGGAACCGCCCCCGCTACCATAACTCAATTGGCCTACGGATTTGCTCGATGACCCTGCATGCGTGAATAATAAACAAACTATAAAACTCACCGCTGCACTAACAAATTTGTCCTGAAAAAAATGAAACGACACGATTAGAAGACGAAAAATACATGAAAGTGACAGTGAGCAAGTTATGTTTGTTTGAGCGGCACTATATTTCTTAAATCACAGTGTTTCTGGTCACATTTATTAAAGTAGTAGTCAAATACATGAACAGTCGTTCAATTTCATTTGAATATGCACATCAAATTCAACATTCCATTCCATGTTTTAATAATTTATAACATGCAGTAAGAACATTTAATTTTTTTCTTATTTAAATTTGAATTGATTTTATTTGCTTGTGCAAATCATACAAATCAAATTACATTCCATCGATACAGCATTTAAACAATGTTACAATATTTTGAATGTATTTAAATTACGATAATAATATACATTTAGCATTAGAAAAAAGTTTAACTGAAAACACACTATCAAGAACTGTTCATTAATTAATCTACAGAAGAAGAAGGGCTTTCACAATAAACGTTTGCTTGATATCGTGATAGCCGAGGATGGGGTGGATGTTTACAAGAATAACAATTTAAATGATTTTAACGAGCCTGGGAGTGCATTCCTTAGATCTGGATCATGTTGTCTTATTGATTTCTGAATGTCAATACTTTAGGACTTATCAAATGAAACTTTAGTGAATTCCGAGTAGAATACGAATGGAAAGCGTAATTTGAAAATTAATTAAATCTTACATGAATCAGAAAGCAGGTTATTCACGAATTTAAAGATTAAAATCAGATTCTGTATAGATTTTATATCAAAGAAAGTCAATGTTTTAAATTCATTAAATAATATGTTTATATGGGCTAAATAAAAAGAGCCAGCACATATGCCAAGCGCTTTTGGGGGGCAATAAATAAATAGGATTCATTTTTGTCTTTGATTGATTGATTGATTGAAAAGGTTTTATTATAATTGCATTATACAGCCAGATGGATTAATTATGAACAATTTACATTGGCAATAATATATACAAAGGGGTTTGAAATTATCACAAGGTATAATATACAGTATACATGTATAACAAAATTCATAACCAATATGACTAAGGCAACAACAGCCAAAATTAAGTCAGGTTTAAAATATATTTTGTGAGGTGACACAAGAGTGGGTCAAAGGATGAGCAAACAGGCCCTTTGCTCTTACACACTCCCAATGCTATAAACGCTCCTATTCTCACTCCTGTACCATGGACACTCTCATAAACACTCACATTCATACTCTTATACACACTCCCATTCACACTCCCATACACTAGCTTAGGTCTGCTCGCCCATCCCTGGACTTCTCTTGTGTCAAGACGTGTTGGATATTTCAAAATGTAAAATAAAATAACGAGAAAGCTCCCTCCCGACCTTTTGGCATTGGAGCAAAAATAAGTACATGAATTAAAACCTTCAACACAATCTGATCTGAATTGCCACGTCATGATTGCTACCAAACCTTATCACTATTCAATATAAATGTATACATTTTAAAAGGTGTTCAAGTGAATGGGAGCATAAAATGTAAAATTCAAAATGTAAAATTTAAAAATATAAAAATGTAAGCAGACAATGAGATTCCGGACCATTCAACAGGTAGATAATTAAGTTTGCACTCGAGGCCCTCATCAAGCTATGATATGAAATGTTTGGCAAGATAAGCGAGTTATATAGCATTAAAAGAGTCCTTTGAGGAAGATAATAATTTTGTCTTATAAAGTATACCGATATTCCTAGAAATACACGTAATTTCATGTGGTATGTGTTCATTCCAGCTGAGGGTTCTAGAACAACTACCCCCTTGGGCAATCACCCCCGGAAAATTACCCCCCGGAAAACTACCCCCAAAGGACAATTACCCCCTGGAATATTACCCCCCGGAGAATCACCCCCCGAGGACAATTACCCCCTAGGACAACTACCCCCCGAGGACAATTACCCCCTAGGACAATTACCCCCCGAGGACAATTACCCCCCAAGGACAATTACCCCCCGATGACAACTACCCCCCCCCCGATGACAATTATCTTCGAGGACAATTATCCCCCGAGGACAACTACCCCCCGATGATAATTACCCCCCCGAGGACAATTACCCCCCGATGACAACTACCCCCGTGGACAATCAGGATTCAATAG
Organism: Strongylocentrotus droebachiensis; assembly: GCA_035222895.1. Taxonomy (NCBI): domain Eukaryota; kingdom Metazoa; phylum Echinodermata; class Echinoidea; order Camarodonta; family Strongylocentrotidae; genus Strongylocentrotus; species Strongylocentrotus droebachiensis. The sequence continues at coordinate 34,687 of JAVYIG010008870.1, read as the reverse complement.
CAAAAGACGATCTGACACATTGAGAGATGGCTACGAGCCCATAAGATCCCCTGCATGACCCCATATTCTTTCAAATATTATAGCCATGGGCGTAAATCTGTCATTGATACCTATTGTTCAGGGGGGGTGATCTATTCATTCATCCCCCCTGAACAATAGGTAATTACGTAAGGATTGGCGCCCATAACTATAGCACGTTGTCTTCCTCATTACTACACATTTCCCTTTTATTATAATTTATGCAACGCCAGCGCGGTTGCTAATTTTCACGAAGGATGTAAGATTTAGGTAATTGTCCAACGCTTTTCATAGAAATACATTTCTCTGGAGCAGCGTTATTTTAGCTTTTTGTTTAATAGTCACGGTACCCTCTTAAGAAATGAAAGGTTTCTCCCAAATCCCAAAGTCTTTACAGACTATTAATTTTGCATGACTCTGGCTCTCGTCAAGTACTATGCACACACGTATGGGCACATTTAAGAATAAAAAGACATTTTCAAACTGGTAAAAAAAATAGTTTGTAATCCACACACTAGAAACTATTTAAAGTACTGTATGCGGGCACCTTAATTGCCGCCGAATGTACATAAATAAAAAGTGATATATTCGGTCATGACCTTGATACACTAATATGAGGATATTCGGGCCTCTCGTTGCCCTTATGTGCCTTGCTGTCAAAATATTGTCAGCGAGCGAGGAAGGAAGACACTTTAGTATCTTCCAAATTTTATTTTCTCTTGTAATTACATATTTTAACCGTTTCTGGTATTTTTTTTTTTTACAAAATCAACGTTTTCCAAATCATTCTCTTGCGGCACCCCGGTTGAAAAACGCTGTGCTGGAGTTACAAAATCAAATGAGATGAATTACCAGAGAGCGGATATTTATTTTCTTTTGACATGGCACCGTACATATAACTTGAAGGCAGTTTCTATTTCAAAATAATTTAACGTACACGAAAACATATTATACTTCAACAGAAATAAATAAATAACTTGAAGAAAACCTTAATTATGGATCACGGCATGGGTGAGGGCCCATTTATACATACAAAGACAAATACATGATCAGCTGATGAAAAAGTTACAGAGGATACATAAAGGAAATCTTACATCCTAATTTCTTTGTTGTGCCATTGATGGTGAGAGAGGCTGTAACGCGTACTCATCTGCGCGCAATGTATTGTTTAATTTCTAAGAAATGTAATTTCTGTTCTTTACTCGGTAGCAAAACTACAGGGGCAACCTCCACCCCCCCACCCCCCCCCCCCCATATCGAATTGAATAATTTGAAAAGACTGAAATGAACTTCATAAATGACAAAGAAATGAAGGTTTATGCAATTTTTCTGTAAATAGCAATTTGGAGAGAAGTTGTCCTTCAGGGGTTATTGTCCTCGGGGGGGGGGGGGGGGGTTGTCGTCGAAGATGGAGGGGTAGTTGTCCTCGGGGGTAGTTGTCCTCGAGGGTAATAATAATAATAATAATAATAATTTTAACGTTTTATTTATCCAGGGTAGCCACTTCAGTTATGAAACTGCTCTTCCAGCGGGCCCTGCATAACATAACATAATTATTACTACCCTTCTCCAATCTAATATGCTGAGCGCCTAGCTAGAAGGCAGAAGGTCCAAATGTTATAAGTCTTTGGTATGACTCGGCCGGGGTTCGAACCCACGACCTTCCGTACATGAGACGGGCGCTCTAACCACTGAGCCACCAGACCCAGTAGTGTCCATGGGGGGTAATTGTCCTCGGGGGTAGTTGTCCTCGGGGGGTAATTGTCCCTGGGGGGTAGTTGTCCACGGGGGGTAATTCTCCGGGGGGTAATTTTCCGGGGGGTAATTGTCCTTGGGGGGTAATTGTCCTCGGGGGGTAATTCTCCGGGGGGTAATTTTCCGGGGGGTAATCGTCCTACGGGGGTTGTTTTCCGGGGGGTGATTTTCCGGGGGTGATTGCCCAGGGGGTAATTGTCCTGATACGCCAGCTGAGATGTTCATCAATAACAATTTTGTTTTACATTTCTGACGTTTTAAGGGTATAGTATCAATTACATTATTATAAAGAAAATCTGGGAAATGTGCATATGTATGTCTGAAATGAATGAAGCTCGTTCTATTAATATTTAGATATGGTTTATTAATTTAAAACCAGTTCAATACTTTAAGTATTTTTAAGTTGAGTATACGAAAAAAGGCATCCCCATTCTCATGAGAGTAAACAAATGTTGGTGTCGTCAGAAAAGAGTATACACAATAAAATGGATGATGCATTGGTTATATAATTAATGTACAATAACAAAAGAAGAGGATCTAATATTGATCGTTGTGGGGCTCCACATTTAATTGTAAGATATTCCGATGGAAACCCATTATACGCCAGATACTGTTGCCGGAATGATAACTTCTCTCTAAATCACGACAGAGCAACTCCTCGATTCCATAAATGTGAAGGTGTTTAATGCAAAACATTGTGATTTAACGTATCAAACGATCCTCATACAAATCCCAATTTCATGTTTCTTTATTTGCCCATATATCCTATCATACATTTGAACAAAAGCTAGGTCATTGAATTATGATTTTCTGACAGCATATTGATTTAAAAATTCAATATTTCATTGTTATTCAAAAGGATTAGATAACGTATTGTTAATTATTTTCTTCGAGAACTTTGGATATGCTAGGAAAAATAGATGGGCCTATAATTGCTTGTGTCATATGGATTATCTGTTTGATATACCGGATTGATTTTAGCATTTTTTAAATATTTTATTTAGATAGTTAAGACACTCGCCAGATGATAATGAAAGATTGAAAATGTGAGTTATAGAAGAAGCTAATACATATATCATTTGGTTAAGGAGCGATGTACTTGTTCTGTCTTGACCTTGCGCTTTAATACCCTAAACCCTAACAAGACTGGGCTATTTTGAACCTTTAACAAAATGGGGGGCTTACCCCCCCCCCCCCCCCTACTCCTAAGATCTCGACAACTGCAACTCCGATCGACTACAAATTTGGCATGGTGATAGATTTTCATGAGACCTACAATATTGCATAGTTTAAGTATTGGTATCAAAAGATGCGCAAGATTCTGAGGAAAAGGGTCTTAAAGTGGCACCGTAAAATATTTAGGCGTTACGAAGTAATCGCGAAAATGATGGAGGGGGGGGGGGGGGAGGGGGCAGCCCCACAAATCGTTTTAGTTTTAAGGTCCTTTGTTACATATATTATTTCAATGGGGTCAATAGGGTTGACAAAAATGATGACGGGGTAGGTTCAGGGAGAAATTTAGGAAAATTCTACGCCACTGTCATTCAGTTTATTTGCAAGATTAGGAACTATATTGACAAAAAAGCAGTTAAAAGTATTGGCTACATCATTATTTTCAATAATGATACTGTTTATTACAAAGTTGTCCTTTGGTAAATATTGCCTTTTCTTTCCAGTGATTTCATTAATAATTCCCCAAGGTGATTTAATGTTAGATTGTAATTTATTCACCTGTTCTGAATAACGTTGAATAACTTATTTTGTAACTATTTATATTTTGAGTGGTTGCGTCACAGAAATATTTTTTGTAATGGCCTAATTCTCGTGTGAATAGATTAAATGCATATCCGGACACTTACCCCCTGGACATCCACCTCGGATAACCACCCGTAGGAATAGGATAACCACCCTCTAAAGACAACTAACCTCTATGATAAAAACCACTTCCTACGACGGCTACCCCCTAGGACAACTACCCTGGGCAACTACCCCCTAGGACATCAACCCCCGTACACCTGACCCCAGTCAACTAACGCCTAGAATATCTACCCCCCCCCCCCGGACAACTACCCCCAGAATACTACCCCCTACGATAATTGTCTGTGGTAGTTGTCTTACAGGATGGAGCATGGAATAATGAAGGATGAAAGATGGATAAAGGTGGCCATATGATAATCCAACAGATCGGCACATATTTGTAAAATCTTTGGTTTAAGAATTGTAAATTGCTTCGAAATGCTTGAAAATGAATATGCACTTACCTGGTTATTGTCCTTGCTAGACTTTAATACAAAGAACAAGATAAGACTATTTTAATATACGGTTAAAGTTTTCCGGACATGTGCTAAAAATACAAACAGACCTGAACTGTAGAATACGCTATGCATTACATGAACAATCGATGACCCCCCCCCCCCCCAAAAAAAAAAAAAAAAAAAAAAAAAAAAAATGAGTCCATCGAGATGTCAACAGCCCAGCCGGTTGATGATTTGCTATCATCAGAGCTTCCGTTGGTCATTCGTACTGCCATAGCATTTAAAGACCTTCAAGTTCTCGAGCTCATGTGAAGGCGTAATGTTTAAAATACAGGGACGGATCCAGAGGGGGGCACAGGGGGCACGTGCAAAACAAAAATGTGCTGTTACCCCCCCCCCCGCCCCCAGGTCATTCTTTATGTTATCTTTTGTTATGAAAATTTATTATGTATTTTATTATTTTTTAACTTATGTATTTTATTGTTGTTGTTCTATATGTTTTGTACACAAATCAGGAAAATGAGCGATTTTCTGGCTGACATGCAAAGACAAAAGGTCACGTGATTTTGTAACTGTAGGTCCTTTTTTCAAAAAAAATCTTTGAAAAGATGCGGAAGACTCGAAAGAAAAAAGTCAGCGAGCGGCGGGGCGCCATCCTATGCGTTCCCGAACAATCAGAAAAATCGTAGAGGGGGACCATAATGCCCCCCGGCTTTATTAGGGTTAAATGAAATATGAACAAATAACAACAATTGATTTATTAATTCTCTTATTAAGTTGCGAGAACATAATCCAAGTCTATCGACCATAAATGACCTTAGGCCTTGACTATGTGTCATATGAGTTGTAATATAGTATTAATGACTGCTTTGAGAGAAATAGTTGTTTTTATACGCTCAATTTTATACCTCACTTAAGAAATCCAGCCATCTGATTGGTCGAAATTGCATTCATAAACTTTAACTATTCCTGTAAAATTCCTGGTAAAATTCCAAACCCATGTAATAGTTCTAAAAAATAGTTCTAAAATCCCAGTAACCATGGTTACCGGGAAAATAGTTCAGTCTTGGTGAAATACCCATAGGTTTACATGTTAAAAATTGGTTTGAGCGATCGCGGATACCGTACGTGTGCGATGAATTGGTCGGTAATTTCAATACAATTGAATCTCGATCGATCTTACCGACAATTTTATCTTGCATTGTTGACATTAAGACGAAAATAAACTTCCAAAAACAACATCTGCCGATAGATCTTGATCTAAGTTCGTGCCAATGCATTGCAAAAGTAAAAGAAGGGCCCGTTTAATGGAGCTGCCGCGAAGCATCCAGCACGCGAAGCCGTTTTCAATCCATTTTAATGTATAAATCAGAGAAAATTGTTGGGAATGGTATGAGTGCGCGATGGCCGAGCTGTCTAAGGCGGTGATTTGGGTCACATCATCTTTGATACGCAAGAGATCGAATCCCATCTTCGACAGAAAAAAAAAAACGTGCAGATAAACTGGATAAAGGCCAAGGTGGTGTCATAAGTTGACTTTTTTTCGGCATATAAAAGTATTAATGACTGCTTTAATATTCGAGAAATAGTTCACGCCGAGGGCAATAGCCCAATTGTAACCTTCCCTTGAGCGTATAAAAACAACTATTTCTCTCAAAGCAGTCATTAATACTATACTATTTCTCGAATATTAAAGCAGTCATTAATACTTGTACATGCCGAAAACAAAAGAGTCAACATGACACCACCTTGGCCTTTCTCTAGTTTATATGCACGGTTGTTTTTTTATGACTATGAGTGTATCTTTGAGAGTATAGACTAGATCTAGATTCTAGTCTAAGCAAGATATTTTTACAATTTTGGGGTGAGCCGGCCCTGTGGGGAATATGTAGAAGAACCTGCGCTTTCATATGACACCTCACTTATTGAGTACTACCTTCAGAATCACGAGCAATATTAGTTTGCAATGCCAATGCATATTGCAATGCAATGCCAGTGCGCAATGCCAATGCATAGGGATGTGTGTAATCTTAATTCCGCGCAATCTCTACGGGAAGGATTTTAGCACTACTAGACCTACGTACTAGAATCTAGGCCAAGACTTTTGAAAAAAAATGATGGATAATTTAACTTACACTTTTTGGTGCTCTGTCTAGCATGTCCCTGCTGTCAGCAAGTCTTGCATTTGTTCATCATCAAGAAGTTGAAAACTTCGGACAGTTTCTTCAGCCATTTTTGCCTTTGGTTTGAAATTACCGACCAATAGGCCTGTTTACTAATGTATTCACGGACCTTTAAATTTGCACACGGTTGTAAGCTCTGGCAAACAAACCGAGCGCAGTGTCTGCTACGGCCCTGCTACACACACTTTGTATACGGCGATGTGGGGAATGCGAGGAAAAAAAGGCTGATCATCGTCCTAATAAACTTCGTTTAAAACTGTTTGTTTTCCAACCTTAGGGTATATAATTAAAATAAATATAGTTTTTCTCAGTTGTACATGACAAATCTTCGATTTTATTTTCCGAAATCCGACGAAATATCGCAAAAATGGGAGGTAAGCATTGCTGTTACGGCACGTGTAACAGCGATTCACGGTACGCAGACAGACCCCATATGAATGGTGTGTTTTTCATCCCGTTCCCCAAACCAAAGACGAACCTGGAGAAGTGTAAAATATGGATTAAGAATTGTGGAAGAAAGGACTTTGGAATCGACAGGATTTCAAGGAATACCTACGTCTGTTCAAAACATTTTGTAGGTGAAAATGTCGTATAATCCGAAATCTGGTATACTTTCAAAGTTCTCGGTGTAGCCGGTGATTTTCATTGGGTTGTCGAACGAGCACCCCGCACGCTCCAACTTCTCCCGCAGCGACCGTGCGGAGTCGAAGCTCGCAAGGTCCGGGTCTTGGGGCAAAGCGATATCGGCCACAGCAGTCGCAAGTTGAACTAGTTTCTGTTTGTTGTACCCTGATGTCGTAACTCCTCTCTTTCTTAAATAATCGGTGAGCTCCTTCACTGTCCACTGCGAAAACGGCTTGCTGGAACTACAACTCGATGTCGAAGGCGATGCCATTGTAGAAATTAGGGTGAAAAAACGTCGCGGTCGCTAGCAATGGCTTTGTATGTGTATAGCGTAGCGGGCATGGAAAAACAATGTGGCGACCGTGCCGCACCACGCAAAGCTTGCCCTACGTAGTAACAATCGCTAGGGTGCGAGGGATTATGACGTCACTCGCATATCATTAGTAAACAGGCCTATTCCTCGCACACGTACGGTATCCTCGATCGCTCAAACCAGTTTTTAGCATGTGAACCTATGAAGACTGAACTATTTTCCTGGTAACCATGGTAACTGGGATTTTAGAACTATTATTTTAGAACTATTACATGGGTTTGGAATTTTACCGGGAATTTTACAGGAATAGTTAAAGTTTATGAATGCAATTACGACCAATCAGATGGCTGGATTTCTTAAGTGAGGTATATAATACTTGATTACCGTAAGGTACAAGTTTCATGGAATTTGAAGAAAAGAAGAAAAAAAATGAAATTATGCTGTAGTCTTGAAAAAGACTGTTGGTTATCTTTCTTAGCTAATAGTTCAAAGGAGAACTATGGCGCTTGGAGAGGATGAGTGGCGGGAGTGGCTAGACGTTTCGAACAGGTTGACTATCCGTCGTAGAGAGCAGATTTTTTTTTTTTTGCTCCCGAAAATTTTAAAATCGCGTCGGCCGATAATTCGCTCAGTGGTGGGGGGGGGGGGGGGGGTCTTTGATAAATGTAGGGGCATGCAGACTGCGTAAGAAACTTAATCCCTGTTAACTTGCCTTTTATTTAAATGGACTATAATTAAAGTGTGATTCAATTCAGATTTTATTAATTCGTTATGATCTTTTTGGTAAAAAAAATACAAACCATCTTTACTCCTTTATTTCCATTTTTTTTTGGGGGGGGGGGGGGGCGAACATGCCACGAAATTGTTTTGCCCCCTCCCTCCCCCAATTTCCGGCGCCTATTGTACGTATTATAACCAACACGAAACAAAGCCAACAAAACGCCAACATCGGCATTGGCTGGAATAAAACGTATAAGGCGTTATTTTGTTTGTTCAACGGCTGGTTCAAATTATCGAATATTTGTGGGGCACCAAATTTCTTAGAAATCGTCATAATAAAGAATATTTCAGGCGTCTCTGAACCGATTTCGATCAAACCCAGATGATTTTTTTAATTTTAATTGTATGTTCTTTCAAATCTGACACTCAGTTTTTCATTATCTCACCCAAAAAAATGATGTGAATTTCATGCCAGCAAATTTACCCAATCTAGACATGCGGTATATTAGGGTGATCACAATGCCTGTTTACACAGTCTGCCCCGTGCACACACACAAACACACACACACACACATACAAGAGCAGTCAGTTGGTAGAAATAGCAATTTTTGTAAATTTATTTAAAAAAAACTAAACAATATTTTTAAAATTGTATTTCACATATATTTCAAGCATACCTTTAACTACAATTATGTGTAGTTTCATTGTTATAGGCATGTGGGAAATATGTTTAATTATTTAATTAGAACATTGTCTTTTCAGCCATGTGTGACATGGCACGCTGATCGCCCATTGACTCGCATTGCTATTCTGCGTGGTGAAAATGCACCTCAATGTATAAAACTCCCCTAAAAAATGCAATATCCTCATGTGTTTCACTCATTGAATCAAATTGTTGTTTACAATCAAGGTAGCCACAACTGTACTGGGGTCACCAAACTTTTTGTTACTCTAAAATTCAGTCCCTGTAGAATGTTATGGCCTGTTGAATGGTTTCTCGGAAAAATACAAATATACTGTAATGTAGCTGAAAGTCTGCAAATTTTTATCATATGATCGGTTTTTCTGAATAATTTGTGAAAACACATGAGGAAATAGCTGTGATGGTGATCCAAGTAATTTCCATCGCCATATTTTATTGGCATTGCAAAAATATTTGGAATTTAAGGTTAATATTTGGTGTAAATAATGATCTATGAATATATGATTTAAAAAATGCCCCAAAAATGAACGGTTTGACTTTCCTAATTTGCATAATGAGTGCGCGAATATATCATTAGCTGAAATGACCTAATTTGCATATTTGATGAATTTTCATGCTTTTTTAATATTTCTGTCTGTCTACCTGTCTGATATACATAGGTTTCACTGATGTTTCATGTTCGGTTTTGATTTGATTACATATGTGCATATTAATTAGGCGGACTTAGTTATTTTCACAACTTGTTCATATCTGCAGATTCGCAAAAAAGGCAAAAATGACTTATTTTGTTGGCTTCTGTTTTCAAAACGGTAATAGGTATATGAATTTTCTTTTTTGTATTTTTTACCACAAAGATGATATTTTAGTGTCTGATAATTTAATTTATTATTTGTGTCCAAGAAAGTGATGAATTAAGTTGTCAACTTTGTCGAATTTTGCCTTTTTGCCAATTTGACCATTTCTGGCAGGTTTTTCGGTAATTTTGCGATATCAAAAAAATGGTATAAAATTACAACGCATTGACCGATTTCAATTTTTTTTTTTTTTTGAAGCTTTCATAAAGCTTGATCATTTGCAATCATCAGATAACATGTGTTTGTTGTACTTATTTTTGGTGTGCTATACCTAGGTATATACAACTTTTTTTGGACCGCAAAAAGGGCTATGTTTATATCACGAAGGAAAATATAACTCTATCATGCGGTCCAAACATGCATATATATTAGATAGCTTAGACAGACACCGTGATGTGATTGGTCCAGAGCTCGTCACGTGATATCAATTGCGAGGATCGTAATTGTCATATTTTCCCGGGATGTCACTTTCGATGGTAATATTCAAGAGCTGGTGAAATGAATACATTCTTAATCATTGCATGTCGCCCTCTTGACAACTGTTGTCACCAATTATACAAATTACACCAATACCGATGGTCACTTTTTATTTTTTCATTTTTTCCCTTGAATTTTTTTCCCCCGTTTCCCCCACCCCAAATGCTTTTCTTTATAATCTTTTTTTTTTCTTTCTTCAATGGGTACGCACTAAGGTGCAGAGGGTTGCTTGGATACGATATGACGCACAAACTTGCTCATTTGATCAGGCTGTGTACTAGGGACACGTTTCACAAAGCTTATTTACAATGATAAAAATCAATGACAAATCTATTGATAACCAATGAGAAGCAATGATTTTACTAGCTTATAACAAAGACTGTCACTTGTCACTGAAAACATTTTTTTTTTTATTGGGCCCAGGTGGTAAATAAAACATCGAATAAATGACCGGGTGTGAAATATTCTAATAACGATTCTCGCAATCGATTCTCGCATTCACAAACTTTGTATTTATATAGAACTACCTAATATATTGTATCAAATGCAGGCTCCCCTTTTAATCAGTGCACTTTACAAGGTGGCTTACATTGTTGAAAAACTGGTCACTATGAAATAAATACTTACATCCTTCAACAAAGTCGTTATTGCTGGTGTAACTGCAACAACACAAGCTGTTACTGGTCCAGCGGCAACTCCCGCGGCCCCAGCCGCAACTGCCCCCTGTTCAATGGCAAATTTGACGAATCAGGTTCACGGGTTTGATCACAATATTATTTGTTTGCATTTATCCAACTGCAATATAGTTTTATATGAACGAGATTGCTATATGCTCGGTTGTTCCTGTGATAAATTTGACTATATGCTTTTTTAAAGGTTGATTTTTTTTAACTTGGTGGACGCTTGCATTTTAATCAAATGGTCAATCCGAGCGTAACGTACATTACATTACATTCAGATTTATTTATTACGCTAAATCAAGAGTCGTAATGCACATTTCAGTAATTGAGTAAGAAACAATTGATTATCAAGGACATGCATAGCAAGTTTCATTTCATCCATCTCTTTTCTTGTTCAACAAGAAATAGATATAATGAAAATAATACGGAAAATATGCAAACCATTATTACATTAAAAAAAGAAAATTAATAAAACAATAAAATGAATAGGCCCACCTTTGAAAAAGAAAAGGTATATTAGTGTCACTCTAAGAGAAAATGGGCTATATGCATAAACCGTACCGGACATGACACAAAACGGACAAGGATTTTGTTGAACGGTTGTGAACTACTTTGAGCTATTTTGAAGCTTAAGGAAATTAAAACAATTTGGATTCATATATCATTTTGCACGTTTGAAGACGTCGAAAATGAATATGTTCTTACCACTTCTGCCACAGTATCCTGTAAGACAAAAATAAGATGGGTTTCAGTATATATTACTATATCTTGTGCGTATATGACTTTAACAAAAACTGGCACGAAAAGACATGGACAACATAAAGGATATTGTTCTTCTTCAATCAATTGTGCCAAAAATGAAACAGACATACTTTCTACGATAAATCCTAAATTATTGAGTAAGTCATTGATGACAAAGAATTATACAGAGCTCTTGAGTAGTTTACAATTTAAGTTAAAGATCTTACACGATTGGACTCACTTATCTGTATACAGGCTGGGGCGTCGCTAGACTCTTTTTAGTGTGTGTGTGTGGGGGGGGGGGGGGGTGTAGAGGCCATCGATTACCGACAGAACTAGTCACCAATTACCGACAAATGTCCCAATGGCTACAAATTTAACCCTATAACCCGGGGCAGAAGGCTAAATAATTTGTCATGCGAACTATCCTTAGTACTTACGTATGCGCACATGGTCATTTTCCTCGACGACATAAATATACGATTTATTTCGTCAACTTAGTCAGCATCGTAGCTCTATATTTAAAAACAGGCGCGTAGCTAGGATTATATTTTAGGGGGCGGTAGTGAGCATGCGTGTGTATCACTTAAAGAGCGCATTAATTAAGCACCCTTATGGCAAGCCGTTTTATCATTTAGTCATATTTCTTGATATCAAGATTTCAATTCTTGATATCAAGATTTCAACTCTTGATATCAAGAATTACCATTGCTTTACAACGTTAAATTTATTTTTTTGATATCACGAATTCGATTTCTTGATATCACGAATTCATTTCTTGATATCAAGAAATCGAATCCTTGATATCAAGAATAAGATTTCTTGATATCAAGAATTAAATTCTTGATATCACGAATTGTTATAGTGAATGATTTCGAAATCAAAAGTATTGCACGAATTCATCCTGAGCGCGCCTTTTTAACATTTATTCCTGTTTTGATTTCGAACACAAAAGTCGTGCAGGAATTCATCCTGAGCGCGCCGTTTTATCATGTATTACTGTTCTGATTTCGAACGCAAAAGTTGTGCAAGAAATCATTACGAGATGTATAATGCAGGTCGGGGTGACATAAATCAACTCATAGGCCTATATCAATCACTAAAATCAATCAATTCATCAATTCTGGCGAGCGAGGAAACAATCTCTCTTAAAATAACGTTTGGTACTTATTTACTGGGATTATTTTGTTAGAAATGTCAATTCCATTTTGGCGAGCGAGCATAGCGAACAAGCAAAAACTAAATTCTCTTTTAATAGAAATTAATACATAAACTTGTTTTTATTGGTGCAGGTCGGGATGGGCGCAATCGTGTTGAAAGCGATATCAATTCCTTTTTGGCGAGAGGGCGTAAAAACCCTTGCATTTTGTATGAAATTGTTTCAGGTCAAGAGTGGGCACAATTGTTTTCAAAGCAATGTCTATTGCGAGCGTAGCGAGCGAAAAAATGAATTAGTCTATTTTAGTAACATTTGGTACATAAATTAGGTGTTATTGTTGCCATGGTTGCAGGTCGGGGCCCGTCGGGGCAGGCACAATTGTATTCTAGGCAATGCTAATCCTTTTCTTTTTTTAAGGGGAACGAGCAAGTGAAAACTATTAATACAAGATATGCTAACAAGCAGCTCGCGCCAGCGAAGAGTTTCGAATTTGTTATATTACTTATATATTTCCTATTTTCATTTGTCTTTTTCAGGGACGTATGCGGAATATTTTTCTGGTGGGGGAGGGGGAAAGATGCGTAAAACGTTTTCAAAGAAACTCAAAGGCGAAAGGAGTGAAGGGAGTTCGAGCGACCGAACTGGTCATGACAGTACTTTTGCATTTTCAAAAGTAGAAGTGAAGGATTTGGTATAGGCCTACACTACTTGTGAGCTTTGTAACATTTTCAGGAAAAAAACTGTACGTTTTCAAAATATCTGGGGTCAACTGCCCCCCCCCCCCCGGTGCGTACGGCCATTGTTTTTTTTTCCCCATTTTTTTTCTTTCCTTTTCTTTTCCCTTTTTCTTCTTTTTCTCTTCTCCTTTATTCTTTCCTTTTCTTTTTTCCTTTATTCTTTCCTTTTTTTTTTCTCTTTCTTTACTTTTTTTTTTCTTTTCCTCTTTTCCTTTTTTCTTTTTCTTTCCTTTCCTTTCTTTTCTTTTCTTTCCCCTTTTTTTTCTCTTTCCCTTTTTTTTTCCTTTCCCTCTTTCCCGTCGGTCGCCGGTCGATTTTAGGTCAAAACTGGGCTAAATCGCGGAGCTTTTTTGCGCGGTGTCCCGGCAGTGACCGACCGGTGACCCACCGATTCCCGATCAGTCTCCCACCGGCCGCTGGCTGATTTTAAAGATATTGCACGGCGGCCGGCCAGTGATCGGCGGGGCTCCAAAATACGCTCGGTGCCCGGCCGGTCGCCGCCCGGGCACCGAACTAATCGAGCGTTCACCGCCGAGCGATTTAGGTCAAAAATCGAAGCCGCTAGGTCAAAGGCTGCTGACCGATTTTGGACTCGCCGCCCAGTGACCGACTGATCTCCCAGCGGCGACCGGGCGGCGACCGGGCGGCGACTGCTCGACAGCCTTTGGCCTAGCGGCTTCGATTTTTGACCTAAATCGCTCGACGATGAACGCTCGATTAGGTCGGCGCCCGGGCGGCGACCGCCCGGCCACCGACCGTAGGCTGGACGGCGAGTGAAAGTGAGCAGGCGCCGCCCGAATTTTAACCCCGCGCTAAAACTTCAGCAGCGACCGAGCGATGCCTTAAAAACTAGCGGTGCCTGGGCGGCCGCCGCTCGGTGGCCTGACAAAATTGGCTAAAAACTCGCCGCTCGGCCACCGAGCAGGCTACTTTTGGGTAATGTGACTATAGCATAAACAAAATTAAATTTGTGCATCGTCGAATATTTGCTATCTTTAGAAAATTATAGAAAAAACATACTAAGTGAAAAGTGAAATTTGATTTAAAGGAAATTCTCTCACCATTGTTACAAACGGTAGGCCGTAAACCTGTGAAGAAAATTAAAATATGAAAATTACTCATAAGCGATGATTTTGTTCTAAATATAAAGTATTCATGTATTGCCCTTTTCAGCTCACTTGAGCTATTGCGATCACTTGTTTTGTCAGTCGTCCGTCATTTGTAGACTGTTTACATTTCAACTTCTTCTCAAAAAGTCATAGTCGGATTTTAACCACACTGGCTGCGAATCATCTACAGGCAAGAATGATCTAAAGTCGTTCAAATGGGGTACGTAACCCCCAAGTGGAGCCAGGGGCAGCGCCCGTAAAGTTCCTGAGTGGTAGTAATTATACATTTCCTTCTTCTTCTTGAAAACGCATGGCGGGATTCTATCCAAAATTTGCAGGAAAGGGAGATCTAATATTTTTCAAATGACGTAGAGGTCCACTAAGGGGCTTGAGGCAGAATTCCCAAAGTGCCCCTATGTCATTATTTTGACATTTTCTTTATTTTTTTTAAATATAACTTGATAGGAAGCGATGCAGGGGAATTTCAAATTGTTTTCAAGGACTTGTGGCCCTTACACGTGGAGGGGGCTTAAGAGCACCCTCTAAATTATGCCTTCTGGCCTTAGCATTGTCTTCTTCTTCTTGAAAGCCCATGGATGGATTATAACAAAAATTGGTAGGAGTCTCCTGCAGGAAAGGGAGATATAACGTTGTTCAGGTGGGGTATATGCCCTCCATGGGGGCTTGGAGCAGCCTTCACATTCGAAACAGCAATACTAGCATGGATTATTAAAGATGTGCGCACGCAAGAATCTTGAAAATTGTCGAAAATGTTTTCTTAAATAGTTTCATTTGAACCAGAGATTTCATTTAAAATGCCTTGTTACCCTTATTTTTTGTATTACATATTCTGATTGATCATGCAATTTAGATATGATTTCATACAAAAATGTTGATATGGATTCTGAAGGAGTCATGTTTATATGAAGAATACCTAAATTTGTTTAAATGTGATACCTGCATAAGTGCATATGCTATGAGTGCTAAGTCTCTAATTGCAAGGCCCCTACCTTTATCAGCTCATGTGAGAGTAAGGTTCGCATACCTCTTGTGTTTATATTACCAGCGTCGGAGTTAAAATATATTCAAAACCGTCTGGATTTTGAACGAGTGATATTTCATTTTTGTGGGATGCAAATGTTCTTATCGTCGTGATATGTGGCAACTGTTAAAAAGCGGCTAAAGCGGATAACTTCAGTGTGTTACATCTTGTCTTCACTGGAATATAGTGGACAACATAGAACGTAGTCATACCTATGTATTGCCGTCATTGCCGAAAATACACTGATATGATATATGACATGGTAAATACACAGGGTAAGTGGCCATTTCGTCTTGCTTGCGTGTGAATTTTTTGTTTTTGTTTTTTCCATTATTTTATTTCTGAATTTGTCAAATTACTGAATAACAACAAATATGTAAATCGTAGTTATAAGACAAATATGCAAAATATACTAACTTCATGTTAAGATGCGATTTACATAATCATATACACACAGGCGCGGATCCAGGGGGGGGGCCGAGCGGGCCTTGCCCCCCCCCCCCCCGCAAAAAAAAAAAAAAAAGAGAGAAGAAAGGAAAAGAAGGGAAAGGGAAAGAGAGAAGAGGAAGAAAAAAAGAAAAGGGGGAAGAAGATCGGGGGGCCGAAAGGGCCTTGACTCCTAGGCTGTTGACCCCCCCCCCCAATCAAAACAATAAGAGAGAAGGAAGGAAAGGGAAAGACATGACATAATTTCCGAGATTTTTCCTCACTTTTTAGTAAATACGTTTGTATGTGTTTGTTGGAGAATGACAAATTACTAAATTTACAGCCAGGCAATAAATATGATTCTTGAGACCCCTCCCCCCCCCCCCACTTTTTTGAAAAAGTATATTAAAGAGAAATAAAATAGAATGAGAGCAAGAAAGAAAGAATAGTTAACTGCCAGTGTTAAAAATTAATGAGGCATCTAAATATGCTCATCTGACCGTGATTAAATGCCTAAAACCCCTAAGCTCCCGGGGGCTCTGCCCCTGGATCCACCTAGGACCCTACGACGGGCCCTTAGATGTTCATCTGACGGTAATTTAATGCCTAAAATCCCAGATTTGTTGGGGCTCCGCCCCCTGGAACCCACGCCAAATAGTGACCTGCCAGTGTCATAAAATAATAAGGTATACAAAAAAATGCTCATCTGACCTTAAATAAACGCCTAAAACCCCTGAGCTTCCGGGGCCGGCTTAGCCGCCTCGACCCCACCAGGGGCCCTAAGGCGGGCCCTTGAATGCTTATCTGACCGCAATTTATTGTCTTAAACCCCTGAGCTTGCGGGGTCGGACAAGGTATCAAAATGTGTTTATCTGACCGCAGGCATGTAGCCGGGGGGGGGGGGGGGGGCGGTCCCCCCAAATCGGAAGAGGACGTAGGAAGAAAAAGGAGCAGACAAAAAGCACCTTTGAAAAAAGGATTAAGAGTATAGAGAACGGTACAACGCATCGTCTTCTTTCTCTAATAATTTAATGAAACGTCAAAGCTTCGCTCAGGAGGGGAGGGGGGGGGAAACTGAATTCAGACAAGGATTAAGAATCGAGAACAGTACAGCGAATCGTCTTCTTTCTCTCATAATCTTGTGAAACGTCAAAGCTTCCGCGCGAAGCGCGGGAGTGGGGAACCTGAATTCAGACGAGGATTCAGAGGCGAAAACGGTAATACGAATCTTTAATGATTTAATGAAACGTAAAAGCTTCCGCGCTTTGCGCGGGATGGAGGGGAAACTAAATTCCGACGAGGATTATTTTCGAGAACGGTACAACGAATCGTCTTCTTTCTCTAATGATTTAATGAAAATTATAAAACTTCTGCGCTTAGCGCGGGAAGGGGGGGGGGGGACCTGAATTCGGACGAGGATTAAGAGTCGAGAACGGTACAACAAATCGTCTTCTTTCTCTCATGATTTAATGAAACGTAAAAGCTTCCGCACTTCGCGCAAGAGGGGGGGGGGGGGACATGAATTCAGACGAGGATTAAGAGTCGAGAGCTCTCCAAAGAATCGTAATAATTTAATGAATCGTAACATTTTCTTGTGAAACGTTAAAGCTTCCGCGCGAAGCGCGGGAGGGGGGGACCTGAATTCAGACGAGGATTCAGAGGCGAGAACGGTAATACGAATATTTAATGATTTAATGTTACCTTCCGCGCTTCGCGCGGGATGTAGGGGGAACTAAATTCCGACGAGGATTATTTTCGAGAAAGGTATAACGAATCGTCTTCTTTCTCTAAGGATTTAATGAATCGTAAAAGCTTCCACGCTTCGCGCGGAAGGGGGAAAACTGATTACAGACGAGGATTAGTGTCGAAAACGATACAACGAATCGTCTTCTTTCTCTAATGATTAAAGGAAACTTAAAAAGCTTCCGCGCGAAGCGCGGGAGGGGGGGAACCTGAATTCAGACGACGATTAAGAGTCGAGAACTCTCCAAAGAATCGTAATAATTTAATAAATCGTAAAATTGTCCGCGCTTCGCGCGGGAGGGGAAAAACTAAATTCAGACGAGAATTATTTTTGAGGACGGTACAACGAATCGTCTTCTTTCTCTAATAATTTAATAAAACGTCAAAACGTCCGCGTTCGCGGAGGAGGGAGGTAGAAACTCGCCCCTCCCTGCACCGACCCCCCCCCCCCCCGCATTACGTCACTGTTGGTCACCATTACGTACCAATATTTGGCTCGCATAATTTCAAATTTGGGCCCCCCCCCCTAAGAAATCCTGGATCCGCGCCTGTATACACATACATATAATTATAACGAATTTAATATTTATATAACATATTTGTATAGATATAAAGTATTGTCCGAAATATCTGTGGAAAAAGAGTTGGAGAACGCATTCATAAGCGACGCTTGACTAAAATGAGTCCCGCGCTGAGAGACACCATACAATAATGATTGACTCCGCGTTTTGTGTAAGCGCGCCCCTCCTCTCTGTTCTCGACGCAGGCCCGGGTTCATCAGACAAGATCTGGAGGTCTCGTGTATAGGAAAGTCATAACCTATGCACGTTAAAGGGATTGTGTCATGACGAGACTATGTGTCTTTCCCGTGGCCTACCCGGGGCCAATGGGGTATAATACGACTACGGACGACGCGACCGCAGCATTCGCGTGCGTGCAACATATGCGAAACCGAAGTGTGAGGAGAACTTCGGCCTGTTTCGCCAATGCTAGCGCGCACTGACCCAGTGAAGCGCGCGCTGACCCAGTTAATCAAGTCCATTCGTATACGTGCAGTTGCCCAAAAGAAAACGTAGAGGGCGTTAACAAGTATTTGCCATGATACACTTCCTTTAATACGCTACACTTAAATCAAATAGCCGTTTGAAAATTCACAGTTGAAGGGGAACAATATTTTGAAATTTGTTGAATATTTGATCTCAGAATCTTAAAGAGATGGTTCATTGAAATGTGGAAAATGGGCAAATTACACCTCTTCAGATTGCTGAGAACATTAGCAAAATGAGCAAAGTACATTTGAAGCCCTCACTGTTGTGAGGAATAAATTAAATGCAATTTTGTTACCCTTTCCTGAACCCACTCACAAAGTGAATTGGCGGCGTTATTTTTACATGCGAAACGATGACGTCACAATATGAACAACCTACATCACACATTCGGGACAATGTTGGATACCCATTGCAATTTTCAGATATAATGGGTTAACGTTGTTTGTATATTTACCGCCAGTGGTGATATTTCCTCTATTTTTGGCATTTTAATTGAGATACACTGAATAAATGATACTTTCTACAAATGTTTGTTTGATTTTTATATTTTTTTCCGTCACATTAATTCGAGCATAAAAATCGGAAAACTATAAATCACATATTCTGAGGGCACTTCGATCAGCGTCAGGGAAGGCAAAGAACATTTTGCATGCTGACCTAACGACTCTTTTGGAGTAAAGTAGGCGACAAATTTACATAGAATTGTCCAGATATTCATTACAAAAATGTGTGATTAGGCTGATTAATTTACATTTTTGATCAATTAAGTCGTAGGACCTGATAAACCGAGAGAAACAGATCAGTCCGGTTCGCGATTCACGGCTAGCTCGAGCGCCGCGGGCTACGGGCTAGGCTAGCTAGCAAGCTGCGCTAGATGTGATGCACGCATAGAGGTCAGTGTATTGCACACATAGTACATGCACAGAGTACGCACGCACAGCTACCAGCTACGGGAAACTTGAACGCTACATCGACGATATATTCACTCGCTTTTTGGAAGTTATATACCATTTATCTAGACTAAAGTCAGATTAAGAACCAAAACCATGCCATGGAGGAGCCTTCTTCTATCTCCTCAAAACTCAAATCAAGTATGTTTTCGTCCATATCCATATTTCCAGGGGATTTTGATGAAGGTAAACAGCGTTAGGTATAAATGGGTACGGTACTCGAGAGTCAATGCAATACATGTGAATAGCACGCAAACTGCATCTCGCACCGTCGTCAATCATTTCAGCTGAGCGGCCCGCTGTTCATATTGTGTCGTCACTTCAAAAATCAGCTGACTTACAATGTTTACGGGGCGTTGAGTGGGTTGATTTTTCGTCAAGTTCAATCAACTTTTATAAATTTCGCACGAATGTACAAGTTACACAAATGTAATGATTTTACTCAGTGTAATTTTTCGATTGCAATGATACCAAATTCAGTCAAGTTTGAAATCAATAAACCATCTCTTTAAAGGTAAGGACCAGTAAATGTAATATATTGCAGTTCAAGGATTTTGGGTGCAAAATATCCATTCAAAATTGTTTAAATATTGCCTTCAGAGGTTTAGATGGCTCGACCTAATATCGCAAATAAGCAGAAATACATGTTCAACGTTGAAATGCATTTGCGATATCTATCCAGGCCAGATCGATGTGATAATTTACCAAACATATCAATTAGTAGGCGTTTTCCCGGCAAAATTTGTTTCATCACGTATTAGTCAAAACTTATTCTTTCACATAGAGATTTTATATACCTCACTTAAGAAATCCAACCATCTGATTGGTCAAAATTTCAGTCGTGATTTTAGCCATTCCCGTAAAATAAACGAAATATGCCAAACCTATGTAATAGTCCTAGAGTAAATCAGTAAAATCCCGGCAAAATTCCAGTTACCGGGAAAATAGTTCAATCTTGCTGAAATACCTATTGGTTCACGTGTTAAAATCTGGTTAAAGCGAGGGCGGATACTATTGATTGTGTGTGTGCGAATCGGTCGCTTAATATTTAGATTTTTTAATAAGACGACCGGCGAGATCGATCGTACTACTAAATCCGGCCTAGATTCTACTTATAGTTTCCAAACAAGGCAAAAAGGGCTAAAGAAACTCTTCCTAGATTTCAACTTCTTGATGATGATCAATTGCAAGACTTGATTAATTCTGCTGACAGCAAGACTACCAAAAGGGTACGTGAAATTCTCCATACAAATATTCGAAGATTAGGTCTAAATCTAGGCTACCTGGAAGTTATCAACACAGACCTCGATAGCGGAAACAAACTTCCAAATTCGGAGCTGGACAACCCTATAGCTCCATTTAGTCTCATTTGACAACGTACCCTTTCGTCAGAGTCAGCAGCCTAAAATGTTAGCCTATGGAATTTTACCCCCCAAAATCGCTAAAAAAAAAATTGGAACTTCTTTATCATTGAATATTGCACAGAAATTAACATTATCTAGACTACTGAATGGAAAAACAGAGTGTACACATACAGGGGAAAAACAATGGCATGTGTCATTAATGTCACATTCTGAGATTTCGTGTAAGCAAGCAGAACATGTTTTATCTACAATTTCCACTAAACAATCACAATTGGAACATAGCATTTCAAGGAACAAAAATTAAACAATGTATATAAACATGGGTAAAAAAGAAGAAAAAGAAAATAGAATAAGCAGGCAATGAAGCCCCTAAAATATGATACAAAAAGTATGAGCCATCAACTCAACCAGGAGGCACATTATAAGAACTAAATTTTATTAATGTCTTGTTGACAGTTGATCAGTCTTTTCCTACTGCCAGGCTTCTATGTGAGTGCAAAGATTCGCCCATCCATTGTCCATGCACTCTTTACATTCTCACTTCCACGTACTTTGCTGAGGAGAGATACATTCTTTCCCGTCAGATCTTCCATAATCGACTTTCTTTTACCAGCAAGTTTACGGCGATTTCGGATAACTTCGTTTCGTTTTTCTGTATAATCGAAACTTCACGATGATTGGGCGAGGTTTTTTCGCGTCAGGATTTCCAGTGCGATGGCTGCGCTCGATGTCTTCTTTGGTGAGCTGTACTCCCAGATCATCTGAAGACAATGTTATGATCTTGCTGTCTGTATCCTCATTAGGTGTCTCTGATATTCCAAAAAATCGTAGGCAATTTCTTCTGGAGTATTGTTTTTGCTTATTTAGTTGATCTTCCATGTTCCTGACAAGGTTATGAGTTTTTTCAAGTTCTGACTGCAGGTGCACTAGTTTCTTTTTCTCTTTATCGGCTTCTGCTTCAGGAACCAGTATTTGGCTAACTATCTTCTCAATGTCTACTTTGATTCCGAGTAAACACTTTGAAATGTGTGTCTCAACAATTGAAGTGAAACGTGAATCAGAGAAGATATCCTTGATTATACTAGATATCAGTGTAGCATTGCATGGGTCTCTCCTCAGTCTGCCATTCATTCTTCCCCTTTTCAATCTCGTGTCTTTTCTCTGTCACCTCCTCCTCTATAACAACCATTTCAAGCTCCTTCTTCTTTCCTTACTCCTTTCCCATCTCTTTTCCCCTCTCTTTTCCAATCTCCTTTCCTTTACTTCTGGTGCAAATTTACTTTATAGAAAGTGCACAAACCACATACAATAGAATTAAGTGGAATGCTACTTCTATTTAAAATATAACAATAGTTTGGTAAAGAATGTCAATGGCAAGTTTTCCACTTCACTGAATACATGCACGGGAGCAGTTACAACAAGTAGCAATGTAGCAGTAGGTCTAACACAAAAACAAGGCTGTGGGACTAAACTGGCAGTAGTTCAATTTAGTACGCATCAACTCACATTTGCAGCAACAAAATACAGATAACTGAGGATCCTCCTGGTTGATAAAATTGGGTCAGTCACATTACTACATCATGATACACAAATCACACGTAATGCTGACGATAAAAACAGAGCAAAAGTTCCACAAAAAATAGGCATAAAAGGGGCTAGTTCATCAGGCAACACAGTCAGTCAGTCTATTGATGAAGAACACATGTGAAACAAGTCGAACTTTGGACTCAGTTTGCCAAGCGATTGTAAGGTTTTAGGTCAAGCACACGGAGGATAAGAAGTATGAATTATAATAGATCAGTTCTGATCAGTTCATTATGTCCATTTCAACCACCCCCCCCCCCACCGTAATTTTTCCATTGAAGATAAGCAAACATTTTGCCGAGGTAAGCAAAAACATGAATATTCATGATCGCCATGGACTATTCGATTATTTACAGAGGGGTGCAATTGTGCACCACATCAAACTCCCCTACTTTAAGTCAAGTATTTCATTGTATTATGTAGTTTGGTAGGTTTATTTTAATAACTGTTTAATTATCAGATATCAATGATAATTTAAAGATATGGAAAATGTTCTTGTATTTTATATTTAGCAAAGCAATCTCACATACAAATTCACTACCAAGTGTCGTCTAATCTGCCGATTGTCGTCTGCTATATACGTCCAGCGAGCGAAAATGAGACAACCGGAGCAATATGGTAAATATAGGGAACTATTCCCTTGAGCCTATAAAACAGCCAGGTCTCTCAAAGAAGTCGATATCTCTATACTATGGGATCTTTACATGCTATGGAGCAAATGGTGCATCATTGCCTATTATATACCTCTCTTTAGTATATTTAATAATTAGCAATTCCAAGGTCGAAATTGGATTCATGATTTAGCCATGCCCGTAAAGCAACGAACAATTGCCCGTTGCCCGGGTAACGGTCAATAGTTAATGAGAAAGATGCCCTTTGTCCGGATAACGGGCCGCATAGTTATTTTTTTCCGCGCCGCCCTGCAGGGTGTAACTACCCATTGAGCCTATAGAAACAGCTATGCATCTCATAACGGTCAATATATCTATATTATTGACTATAAGAAGATTTTACGACCAGATCACATTTGTTTATGTCCTACCTATATACAAACCCAAATTTCGACCACTGCCCCACTAAATTACAATACACTACTGAGACAAACACATCAAGAATAGTATAAAAAATATATTGATTTGTTTAAATGAAATAAATTCCACTGATTCCATTTTATTATTGTAATTAACTAGGTGATTTTATGCATATGTTCTTTTCTAGTAGCGAAGTCATGAAGTTTAAAGGAGGAAAAAGATGTTGATATTATTTTGAATAATGCACTTTTCACTATTTACTAAAGCTTTATTGGATAAGAATTTAAAAAGAAAAGAACACAACAGAGAATTCTTCATATTTTGTTTTACCTTCTGAATTACGGTTTAAAGATAAAAGAAAATATTATAAAACCATGTATATCCCTCCAGAAATGGAGGCAAATGCTAAAAATGTGAAGATGTTTATATTATTATGAAGAAACAAAGAAGACCAGAAATAGTTATTTTACACTAAAAAAATAATGATAATCAGTAAAATAGCATGGGCAACTTTGACACTTTTGTGAGTAAACTTGTTACACTCTCTTGTTTGTGTCTTTACTCTGATTTTAGTTGATAGTTTTAGCATGGGTTTTTCTGTTTATTTGTTCTTGTTTTTTTAATATTCTGTATGAGTGTGTTTAGGGGTAGGAGTCCCTGCTTTTCGCCTATTCCAAATGTTCTCATGAATTGCCATTGTAATTTATATCACTACTTATCTTGTTATTTTTTGTTGTATCATTCCGTTCTGTATGTGTATGTTTCAAATGTTTTCATGAAGAGTGTTGAATAAAAGTTGAATTGAATTGAATTGAAATTAAAATTACACTTGCAATATATGAAGAGTTTCATTCCAAAAGGAGCTAAATCCACTTTTGGTACTTCTGAGTAAATCACCTTTTTCTATTTCTCCACCTTTCTATTTTTAGAATTGTTGTCGTGGATTTAGCTGCTTTTGGAATGAAACAGATTTAGCTCCTTTTGAAAAGAAACTGTGATACGTTGTTTACTCTCTTTTCAAAATGGGTTTTTAATTGTGATTTCACTATCAATTTTTAAAGGTACTATGTCCCATTTGCAGGCCCAAAAATGAAAAGGTTAAATTCAACGGCTTTTGAAAGATAATATTAATTTAGAACTTCCATAACAAAGTGAACTTGAAATATCTTTATTAATAAGTGGGAAAATAACGACTACTAGTTGTCGAATCGACTTAAAAGTAAAGACCAGTATTGGAAACGCCCCAATTTCAAACGATAAAATGGAAGCTCTTATTACCAATCATATGAAAGAATATGTTTTGAATAATACATGATGATAACATTTTTGGCGGGAAACCGCCTACTTATTGATATATTTGGTAAATTAGTTTATCTATTGGGATGTGAGAGATAAAAACGCACGTGTCGCCCACGTGTGCGTGGTCCCATATACATCTTTCTGTGTACAGTGCTTGTAACTTTATTAAGACTGGGCCAAATTTCTTATCATTTTGATGATTCCAGAACATTGCAGTACATCTATGCTAGATTATCAACCTTTTCTGATCGATTTCACAACGTTTCTTTCACAATGCAATCGCATGACCATAACTGGTCTTTATTTTTAAGTGCTACCAAGTCCGTAAGTAATAGTTTGATTTTCAGACCATTGTATCGAATGGTCGTACGTTTTGTGCTGCGCAAAGATTAAATCAGTTTAATTTCGGCCATTACAAGCATTGTGTTATTGTTGTAGACAAATGCTAATGTACCCTGGAAACAAATGCCTGGAAACAAAGCCAAGCCAGAATAGAGGTGTGTTCTATACTGCACTCTGGTTGGTCGATTGGATTTAGCTCCTTTTGGAATGAAACCGATTTGGATCTAGCTCCTTTTGGAATCAAACATGATATTGTACCTAAAACTTTCCATACTTTCTGTTGATATTTTAGAATGTGATATAGTGCATTTTGTTCCCATGTATGAAATGATTATTTCAAGACCAAAACTAAATATTTTAATAAAATATGGATTTAGCCCCTTTTGGAATCAAGCTCTTCATATTACGATGCAAGTTTATCCCAAAACCTGTGATTTAAATGGGGAACATACAATGTAGTAACAACCAGAGAATTCATTTCTGCCGTCATCCCTAAGTATTGTTATCATATTTACCCGTATGTGATTTGCTATAATTAATGCAATACACAAGTAGGTAAATCATTAACATAAATGGTGTTCCATTCAATTTGCAATCAAGAAATAGTTAAATCGAACCATGTGCATACGTGTATACATTCGGCATTATATATATAACTCTCCGTTTGAACATAACCCTGAAGTGGGTACTATTCACTGATAGGCCGCCGGAGCTAACACCGCGGCAGTCAGTTTTTAAAACATATTTGAACTGCACACGCGTTTAGAAATAATCAAAGTCAAATGCGTATAAAATGATTTAAAAATTGGGTAATGGTAAGGTAACTTCCATACACATCAAATCCTTTACTAAATGCATGGAATCCCAAGTGACATCCTAGGTCAAGGCCAAGAACGATTCCTTTGTCTCAGTTACTTCGATCTAAATAACCTGATTACACTGTTTTGGGTTTTGTGCCTATATATATATATATACCCATATATATAATATATATTTATGTATACGTTGAAATCATAATGGAGTGTTCAACAAACTCAAACCTACCTAAAAGAAATGCAGAGATGAATCCTTAATTATCAGCTGACTGTCTTCAATTGCAGACGTGTAATGCTCAGCGATGAATGTGAGCTAAGAACGTCAATCAGCCCGCTTATAAAGAAAACTGAGTAGACCAACTATACTCATGATAAATGTTATGCCCTTATCAATTCTGACAGTTATCTATTAATGAATTAGCTGATCAATTAACTAGCATACTACACCCGGGGGAACAGCAGGTTTTTGAGACCTGGAATGTTGTAGAAGGTTTTGGGGTATAAACTTGTTCAGGGAACCTCCCTGCACAATTTCTAGGTGGACGACCTTTTCAATATGCTGCTGGAAATAAATACCCGTCATCTTTCAAAATGGCCGCCATGTATAACTATTGTTGTAGAATTCTGGAAAATACATGTTACCAGTATCTCATTATACCATGTGAAAGGTGTCATATGAGAAACAATTACATTTCCTACAAGATGATACCTCATTCAATAGGTTTGGGGATGATTTGCATAACATTATTGAGCAGAAAATTCGTCGCTGTTTTCACGAAGTGACGGTAGTGAAAACAAATTGCATTCACTTTGCGTTACGATTTTCCTCACTACCGTCACTTCGTGAAAACAAGGACGAATTTAATATATTGCCATTTTTCAATAATATGAAATGCGCCAAAATACATATTTTTCCATATCAAAAAGATTATAATGATTTGAAACTTGCTGACAAACTATTCAAAAACATGGTTAATTTAATATCATATACAATAACTTATATGCGTAGCAATTGATATATGTCGTGTTTTCAGAATCAAATTAGGATATACTATATATTAGGTCAAATAATACATTAAAAAAGACCTGTTCCTAGTGACATAAACAATTGCCATTTTAAACATGTTTATAGTGCATGGTGTGGTACAAAACGTTCACCCTGCCACCTTCCTCCATTGAAATGCCCTCTTCCCCATCAACATTTTTTTTTGGGGGATGGGGGCAGTATGCTATGTAGGACATGACGTGTGTTCAGATATAATGATGCAGGCTATTTGTCAAGTGACACATAAAATAAGTTCTAGATCCAGTGGCTTGTCATAATTTTCAGTATAAATCATGTCTGAGTCTTTTTTAACCCTTCCCCCTCTTCTAGAAAATAATTAGAGAAATTTGTACACAGCTTTATTTTTACATTGCAATCGATAAATGTGTTGAGTATTTTTTCCAAAGGAATGTTCACAATGCATTTAAAATCTAATGTCTAAAGTTGAATGGGAAAGTTTGTCAATGTCTTCTCACCCTCCTCCCTCCCCCACCCCCACCCCCCCCCCACTGCTTCCAAAATTTGCCCCAATAATTTATTTTGTACAATAAATGTATAAACCTGCTATTAAGTGTAAGATGATTAGAGACATTGATTCAAATGATAGACTAGTATCATTCTCTAAAAAAAAATGATTCTTAAAGGTTGGAATCAAATAAAATGATGAGTTGGAGTGGGGACAAGTGGTGCAGCTTTCCTGTCCGTTTTGAACCAATCCATATATTGGGCAATCGTCACTTCTTATCCACTGGCAGGCAACGATGAGCTAGAATAACCACATATCCGAGTATGCGGCTAGGTGTCGGTGAGGAATACATCTTATCTGGTGTATTTTTCATGACGAAATGACATTTTTTTACCATAACTAGGTGTACTTTATGAATGTGGGCAGGTCCAAGCTATTTGGATTGTGACGTACGGGACATTTAGAGACTTTAAACAAGAAATAACAACAGATGTAATTATTTATATGGCTATCTTTTGGTATGAGTCTGTGGCTATTATTTTTTAATAGTGGCATTTGTGGAAAGTTTTAGTTCTGACCAACTCTTTAATTAATTTTTAATGTAATTAATGTGCTGCGTGACGTACGGTTTGCAGCGTCCCGTACGTCACGCAGCACATGAACTAGCCCATAATAGCCACAGACTCATACCAAAAGATAGCCATATAAATAATTTCATATGTTGTTATTTCTTGTTTAAAGTCTCTGAATGTCCCGTACGTCACATTCCAAATAGCTTGGACCTGCCCATGTTTACAATTTGAAATTACATCATAATGGGAACAAGGCGTCTTGTCAAATTATTTGAATCTTTAAAAGGGAATATAAATGCCAATTCCCAACTCGTTTTTGATGTTTCGTAGTCCCTCAATTCTCCTTATAGACTTTGACCCAAATTCGATTTTTACAAGTATTGCCTTCTGCAAGAAACCAATGTATGTCATCAGTGAGAATACATGAGTCCAGCACACTGCCTTCATTATAAGAGTTATGATAAATCCAGTTTGAACGGAAGCCCTACAACCAATCACAAACCTACATATTTCTATATATTTGGTACGCAGTGACATCTCTATGAGAGTAGGGGGCATGCGCATTTGAAGAGAGCACAAAAGGGGGCACATAAAATTTAAAAGAGAGAACAAATAAAGGAGAGAAAAGAAGATTGTTTGGGGATCCCATTGAATACATGCGCCCTAATATGCAAAGCTAAATGCATTAGAAATATTTTTTTGCTAAAGCTATAGGTCACGGCTCACATAAGAAGGTTGTAAGGGATCTCCTAATTTTGCACACAAATATAATTATAGTTTGTAATTATAGCATGTGTTAAATGGAGCAAAAATTGACACCAAAATGTAATTCCCATTGCTTTGCCCCCTCTTATAAGTTTTACCAGCCTCTTGTGAGATATTGAGCCCTAAACAGCTGAATGTTTACAATGGGATTCAACTTCCTCAAGAAAGTATAATCTTTCAACCTTTGAAAAATACTTCAACTCTTCAATATTTCAATCCTATCTTTGGGTTACCTTGCTATATTCCTCGACCGTAGTGTTCGTTAATCTTGTTCACCATTTAAGTATAACTGAATAGAAACCACCTATCTATGATTTCAATACGAAACAGTACATAGGCCTACAACTTCATCGCTTTGCTCCCTTGCATAATTCCTAAGCCGTTCGCATTACCTACTTGCTTGTGCAGTTGCGTAGATAAGTTTGGGCAATGGGGGGGGGGGGGGGCGCAGTTAGATTAATCGCTCTAGGCGCCTAGTCTGCAAGCACAAACCCTGGTCAGTCGTAAAAGTGAGTCTGCACTATAAGACTACCATAGGCCATGTACTGTAGCTGCTCCTGACACAACCATGTTGTTGTTGTTGTTGTTTTAGTCTTAAGGGCGTATTTCATTCAATTATGAATATTTACGCCGAATTCTAGTAGGTAGCTGGGCTAGACTTCTCTCAAGGCACAATGATTTGTTGATAAAGTGTCAAATTAGGGTCTGTGCCTGCAGACTACTAGGCGCCACTGTTCATACAGAGTTCTAAACTGATTTCAAGATAAAGTTGGTTTGGACAAGGAGTATTAGGCTCCTTAGTTGGAAATATCGCAACTAAGAAGGGGCCCAGAATTCGAAAAATAGATAATAGATATAAGCGCAATACCAAATTGGGAGATATTGGACGATTTGGGGTCAGAATTTGTATCCTACCCCTTTTTGTTGTTCCTTTAAGATGATAAAAACATTGCAGATACTAGACGATAGCATCCTCTGCTGCTACCTGGTTTACAATGTCTCTTCCACCTTCACTTTATTGTGGTATAGGGCCAATTAGCAGCTTGGCATAGGCAGTCGTAATTGTGATCTCAGTTGAAACCTTCTCATTGATTTCCCTCTTCGATTTTTCACAATGTGTTTGCACAAATCCTTGGTTCCTTTAAGAGTGTGTTGAGTTTGATATTAGGTACTTTTAGATTGAGTGGACGAGAACACGACGAACGCCGACTGATTATGCGTGTCAACGTACTTAACTGCCCATGTTGACTACAATTAGAAATCTTTTAGATTGCACTCGAAGATATAATTACATGCATGCAGGAAGTAACACTTGAACATCACGGACAAAGAAAGAGGACAAAATATACAGTTCCTCATTCTACCCTCAACAAAAGAACATCCCTTCACTGCTATTATGTAAAAATGTGTAGAACAGGTGAATATGCATGTGACACCTGTTCTACACATTTTTACATAATAGCAGGGAAGGGATGTTCCTTTGTCCACCCGAGGAACTGTATATTTTATGCGCACGCGGCATACTAGTACATTGAGCATGTAAAGGCGCTATATAAATACCAATATGTATGTATGTATGTACTAGATTTAGGAAAATCAAGGTTGACGCATTCTCGATCGCCGACTGAGACGACGTAACGCATGCGCAGTGCCTTAAAATGACATCACACGTTGCAGTCAAAGGTTTCGACGTGCAAATCTAAAAATTCCTATTATCTACTCCAGAAGGCGTTCCAGCTACTCCAGGGCACCATGGGTGATGTAGGTGCAATCGGTGCACAATCACATAAAAGTCTTGAACAGCGTTTCTGATATAGGACTGAAATACTCTGGAACTCCCGTTTTAGTGTATAGTCGTCCGGTATTATTATACATCAAGTTCTTTAACAATGTTCTTAGTACGTGTCACGAAGTGATTAAACAAGCAATCCTAGCAGGTCAAAATGAGAGGAGCTTCCAGCTCATCCAAAAGCCGACTGAATGCAACATCATTGTGATCATAAAGGTTCAATTTTAACAAATCAAGAGGAATGCTCAAAGAATTTAAGTTGTTCATAAAGGATGTATATGTTATGTTATTTCATTATATACCATTATAACCTCATTAAATTAGTCGAAACTAAATGCCATCTCTGATAAGCCTCCTCGCTATTGCCTCATTTGATTTGTTGAAACTTGTGTGTGTATGCATAACTTGCACATTGGCCCCTTTCCCCTTATAAGCCCCTCATTAATTAAAAATCTTTTATATTGTTTAGACCCTGTCAGTCTTATGAATCCAAATATTATTTCAGTTATAACTAATGACTTTAACTGGATTGCTGTCCCTCAACAAGTCAATCAATCATGACAAAGAAAGGTGAATACTTATAGAAATCGGCTTTTGTCAAACTTTACTGCTTGCCCTTATGAACCTAGGCATAAATGATTAACACTGATTTTTCAAAATTATATTGTTCTTAATGCTAAATATATTACTCATTGCGGATATAGTATCGAAAATAATGTTCCAATTATCGATCGAATTTTAGACCGCTTTACGGTCCTCCCGTAAAGTATAAAAGACCCTTGCTTACAACAGTTTTTATCACCTGACGAAGTATTGCAGTAGCATACGAAACGTCGTGATCTTTTAGATTCCTTATTGACCACATTGCGAGACAAACGAATATCACTAGCGATATTATTTTCGATATATTGTTCTTGGCACTAATATCTCTATATATTTTTTTTAAACTAGGGGATGGTGGAAGGGCTTGTCACACAGAAGGGGGAGGTGCAATTTATGTCCCCGTTACCAAGTGTGTACATTTAATGGTTTCACAGTGTAAATCCAGTCTATTATTTTAATATAACTCTCATCAAATTCGGTGATGTCCTGATTATCGGTTTCTGTCAAAAAACTGAAGATAAGATCTTGATTGATGGCTAATTCATCGGGATTTATTTTGAATTTTAAAGGGGGAGAGCGGTTAATTTCAAACTGTATCATTTGATTCTTCATGATATATTCTTAAAATTAAGTGTACTTTTGAAATAAATGCTGCAATGCATCAGTTTTTCTAATTCATTTTAAGAGTGTTTTAGCGTATCGGGGGGGGGGGGCATTGTCATGTCACAGAAACGGTAGTGGTGTTTGAATTGCAAGGTCTAATGACTTTCATCAATGTCTTTCAATCTAAAAATTTGAGAAAAAGAATTACAGGCGAACAAGTATTGAACCAAACCGTCCAGTATCGCCATTTGTTATATTCTCTTTGTTATAATACCTTCGTAGGTATTGGATTGTTTCAACATTTTGAGATGAAAATTTTGGAGGGGGCGGGGCAGCAAGAAGTATACACCACTGACAGATTATGTTACTATAGTCTACCAAGAGATTACAAATGCTGTGCAAAGATTATTTGATCTCTTTTTCGTTTTTGCAACTTATTTTATTAATATAGCTTCGCAATAATTGCTCTAATTTTGTTCTAGGAGTGGGAGACGGTCACAGAAGGGGGGGGGGGGGGCAAATTCCGAGTCCTACCACCCATCATCTTCATTATTTAGACTGCAAATCATGACTATCACCAGGAACCAGATCTCATTTTATGTATCACTTGACAGATATCCTGCATCTTTCTGAACACAAATCATGTCCTACACAACATACTGCCCCCATTCCAAAATGACTTTTGACGGGGGGGGGGGGGGGGGTAGGGTGAAAGTTCTGAACCACACCATGGAGTATGAACATGTTTAAAACGGAAAATGACGTCTTGTTTTATGTATTATTTGACCTATGTCCTAATTTGACTGTGAAAACACATTATATATCAGTTGCCAGGCATATTAATACCATAGCAATTAAAATTCATTTTCACGTCACTATGTTACCGTTGCTAAGGAGAAGATAGCCCTTAGCAACCAAATTTGCCATTTTTGCTCTTAACAAAGTGTAAACTTTAGAGCGCTATAACTTTTCACTTAGACTTGAAATTAATATATGATATAATCATGTTGCTGAACAATATTTAGGTCAAATTGCATCATAATCGCTTAAAATAAGGAGAAATATGTATTTGGGCGCTATTGATATTTTTTTAAACACAATGGTAGAAAATCACAATTTGGTCTCAAAATTGTTATTCAAATGATCCCCAAACCTCATCACCGACGTATCTTCCTGTAGGAAATTCAATTGTCTTTCACATGACACCTTTATGTGAGGGGTATTTAATGCTTCTTCATACAAATCAACAACATGCTATCAAAATGGTAAACGATATTTGTAAGGATCTCATACCGCTTTTGATAACAGAGATGCCACTCAATTTTAATTATTTGTGGAAATGAGACTATGCCACCTGAAAAGTACGTCTAAGGTAGATATCCCATACCACGAGGGAGTATTTTTAACGAATAATGATCCTGTTCAGTGGCATGCTCGAGAAAAACGTGTTCACAAATTTATATGTGTACCTCCAGCAGCAGAAGCCTAGTAAATATACCAAATAGCGGTACGAAAGTTTAATATAGTCTGATCTATTCATTGATACATGTAACAAAATTATGCTTCCATCTGTTTTATGAGAAATATTCCCTACCCTTTATAATAAACCAAATGTTTAGTTCTATACATATTCAACCAATAAAACCCCACTGTGTCATGGTAATGCTTAACTTAAGACAAAATAACGCGCATATCATAAAATGTATACAGTACAGACTATACCGTGACGTCCAACTTTCTCTCTCCCCCCCCCCCCCCTCTTTCTCTCTCCCGCTCTCTGTCTGTCTGTCTGTCTATCTGTCAATGTCGTTCTCCATCTTCATCTTTCATATTGTTTTCTATTCCTTCATTTTGCTTGTAGGCCGGCAGCATTCCTTCCGTGAGATTGATTATTATAACATATCCCTTATGATGTACTCATAATACCTTATATTTATTATGGGAAACGAAATAGAAAACGAGCAGCTGATAATGTCGAAATGAGAAGAATATTACTGAATAATAATTATGCAAAGTAAAACTTTTGAATGTAAATCTCTGTTGCATCAAACTGATACAAACATTTAGTATGCTATATTGACGATACTATTATTCGTCGGACATTATATTTTAGCCAAAAGATATAAACAAACAAAAAAGAGACAAACTAATAATTTATCTGATCTAGGAGGGGGGTGGGGGTGGTGCGACAAATACTATAAAAATAAATACAGCACAGAGTACGTCCAACTTTCTACCCCCCCCCCCCTCTATCTCTATTTTTCTCTCTGCTCCCCCCCCCCTCTCTCTCTCTCTCTCCCTCTATGCCTGTCTCTCTGTCTATCTGTCAATGTCGTTTTTCCCATTTTCATCTTTCTTATTGTTATTTATTCCTCCATTTGCTTGTACGCCGGCAGCAAATTCCTTGAGATTAATTTATTATAACATAAAATTATTCCTGATGATGTACATTATACCTTATATTTATTATAGGGAGCGAAATAGAAAACGAGCGGCTGATAATTTCAAAATTAGAAGAATATTTCTGTACAATATTTATACAAAATAAAACTTTTGAATGTAAATCTCTGTTGCATCAAACTGATATAAACAAACTTTTATTATGCTATATTGACGGTATTATTATCCGTCGGACATTATGCTCTAGCCAAAAGATATAAACAAACAAAACAGAGAAAAACTAAAGAAAATATCTGAGGTGTGGGGGGGGGGGGGTAGTCGGTGAGAAAAATATCAACTTAGGTCCAACTTTTCTGTCTCTCCTGCCCCCGCCCACCCCCTCTCTCTCTCTCCCTCTCTCTCTTTCTATGTCGTTTTCCATCTTCATCTTTCATAATGTTGTCTACTATTCCGCCATTTACTTGTATGCCG